>LIAE01009215.1:188696-277801 GCA_002287525.1 Diploscapter pachys | reverse complement strand
AATTGTCGATCAGGAAATTAGTCGTGATTTCACGTCCCACTGGATTGCTATTCATCGAGGCTAATAAAAAGTGAATATCCTGCTTCTTAACGATAGAAGTCGTGGGATTCAAGATGTTTAGCAGTAGTCTGAAACGTAAATTAAGAAATGCACTAATTTTAAAACGATGCCTTCTAAGTGCATTAGGATCTCTGCTGCATCCTAGAGCGGCCACCAAACGGTTCCTTTCCTCTGGATGAACCTCGGATTTAATTAATCTTTTTATTTCGTCAAATTCCTCCTCTTCACCGCGAGACACGCCTTCACAATAGACTGTTTCTCTCAATGATAGCGGGACTCTTAAAATTATTATTTTATTATTTACTAAATAAAATTTTAATTACAGGATGCGTGAAAAGTTCTAGCACCGTTTTTCAACACGCGTTTAGCGATGGCTTATCGTAATTTCAGAAACTTAATTTTGCATTCTTGTATTCCCTAGGGCACGAAAATGATATTCATGGGCGGATTTCACTTATCGGTAAAGCACTGCATTTATTATAATTGGCGCTAAATTTAACGTTATGCGAATTTTGGATTATAACACATTATAATTTTAACTGCGAAATTCTGGCGAAAAATGGTAGTTAGTCAATTTTTATTGAATATTTTAGTATAATTTTGGCTAATTATGTCGCCTAATAGATAGACTATTAATTTAGTCGTTCAGGAATATCATCTTTAATAACTCTGATGAAAAATAAGCGATTCTTCATATTGAATTCGATTTTTTAACAATGTTTTTAATGAAAAGTGACAGAACTTTTCACGCACTCTATAAAACTCACAAAGTACAGTCACTAGCAATTTTCTGGTCTTTGCATGGTATCACGAGTTTTTCATTGAACAAGCTCAGCAATTTATCGCGACATTTTCTCGACTCCAAAGCACAGTAGATTTTAATGTGAGTTCCAACTCGACTGCTAAATTTGTAACTTTACTTTAAATAAATGATTTATAAAATACCTTTCAAGTAAATTTTCAGGATTTTCATCGATAAGACTCTCCCAGTTGGAATCGTCTAATCGCTTCAAATCTTCAGGGGAAATTAGGGATTTTAGAAGGTCCTAAAAGTTTTGTTTATACTAAAAATGAATAGTTCAGGACTTACCTTAACATGATCATTATCTTCACTGGCCAGTCTTCCATAGACTCCTAAGATTTTATTAACTCCTTTTTCATAGGGGTATGGGTGGGTCTCTTTTGATAAATATTTTGAGATATTTAATGCCAGCTAAATTTTATTTAATTATCTAATGTAAGAGTAGAAATTTATAGTTTATACTTCATAAGGCTGCTGTTCCGCTGAGGCCAATGCAAATACGTCAGATAGAATTCTTAATCGGGTCATTGGTGAATAAACCTGAGAGTTGAAATATTTTAATTTAAAAAGAAGAAAAAACGCGAATTACAGTATAATCTTTATCTAACTGGTCGCTAATTCTCTGCCACGTTTCGTCGTCGTAATTTACTCGATAAAAGCCTTCCGTTTCACCATTAATAATCATGGTATCGTTTAGATTTAAGGGAAGTCTAAGGGCTTAAACAGTTTGTTTTTAATTTATGACAAATTATAATAAACCTTCATGTAACCACTTCATTGGTTGTCTATTTCCATTTATTTCATAGAAAATCGGCACATCCCATTTATACCAATACAAGGCATTTCGGAATTTCGCTTTTTCAGGGGTTAAGTTATTCAGCTAAACGTAAACTTTATCGAAATTGTATAACTTTAAAGAAAAAATACCTTGAATCTCCTTTGAGAAAGTTCAACGGTATTGGCATCAAGTCTATAGACATCGATTACGGGGTAGCCCATCTTAGATATATATATATTTTTTTTTATAAATCATAAAATTAAATTTAAATGCCTGTAAAATCCAAGGGTTAGCGAATTTCTCGATGTCCAATTTGTCCCCGTTCCAGGTTTTTGCATCGTTCGGCAAAGCTGAGGTAAAACTCTTCCATAAGTCCGTGTAATTCGCATTTCCAAATGCGTGCGATTTGATATATTCCTGAAAATTAAATTTCAATTTAATTTTTGGATACAAATACCTGAACCCCCTTCCTGAAAGCTTCTTCACCCATGATAGCTTTAATCATACGAACGATACTTGCTCCCTAGAATGCTAAATTTTAATTGGTGAAAATCGGGTTTGAAACTACCTTAAAATATGTGATTCCATCGAAAATCTCATATGCATCAGCCGCAGTGTCGATTTTCATCGTTAAAGGATGCGATGAGGCTAATTCATCCATGTCAAAGGCCAGCTCTGTATCGCGTCTTGCAAAATACTCCAGCTTAAAACATAAATTCATTAGGAATGAAAATTATAGCTTGCCCCATTAAAGTACGGAATCGTATGGTTAATGACGAAAAATGACATGTAAGTGGCGAAGGCTTCATTCAACCACAGGGAATCCCACCCGGAAAGAGTAACTAGGTCTCCGAACCACTGAAATACGGATTTTCAAGGAAAGTACCACGAAGATCAGCTTACCTGATGCGAAACTTCGTGAGATACGGTAACCGCAGCGTTAATTAAAGTTTCAGGAGTGTCGTTTTTCTCGTCATACACCAATCGAGCTTCCCGGAACATTAAAATCCCTGGATTTTCCATAGCGCCTGGCTCAAAATCGGGGACGGCAAATAGGTCTGAAGCTTAATGTCAAATTTAAAGCCTAATCTACTCAAACCTTGCTTCTTCATGGGTTGAGGTATTTGATAATAGTCCTCGAGAAAATCAAAAGCCTCCACAGCTTTTGTCAAAGAGTATTTCGTGATCCCAGCCTCTGTAGCTTCAGGTCTGGCCCAGACCCGCACTGTAGTCCCAGATTTGGTCTTAGCTTCGACATGTGTAAAATCAGTGATTGTTAATCCCATCAGATACGAAGAAATGAGTGGAGTTTCTTCAAAAGTGGTAGATTTCCAGTCGGAGCTAATTGAATCCACTTCAGTCTCATTCGAAGGTAACTCCACATCGTTCATAATTTCCATTCCATTACTTCTGTAATAATCTATTCATAGTTTATATTTGATTCAGATTCTAGGTTATAAATATATGAATGGATCGTAAAATTTTTAACCAAAGTAACTTTCATGAATACAGTACCTCGCAATAGTCCCCTTTGGATGAATGATAGTCAATTTCCAGTTCGCTTTAAGTTGTGGCTCATCAAATGACGGAAGCAGTTTCCTGTTGTAATTGGGCTGCAGATGAGAAATGGCAATCGTTCGATTCTGCCCGTCTTTAGTCGTATATTTGGATCGGAAAAATCCTTCGAGAGAATCATCGATCATTCCAGAGTAGGGCAGTTCCAGTATGAATTCTTCTCCAGACGGGATTTTTCGGTTCAGTTTAATGAAGACCTTCTCTAAGGTTTCGTTCGTCCAGATTTTCTGTACATCGGAGACTTCCCTTTTAGATCGAGCTTCATCTATCAGGCTCATCGTATCGTCATCTTGATTCCCCCCGTCCTTCATAATTTTAATTCCATCGGTTTTCTCAGGAAACTTCAGCGATCTCGCATTTAATACAATCTCGTCAGATTCCTTTAAAGTCTTGATCTTCACGAGTAGCTTGCCTTCGGTAGTGAATTCCTTGTCCTTCGGAATATCTACGTATCCCGGTAGGTTGATTTTCAGCGTCAAATTATACCAGACGGGGTTGAACGTGTCGGGGAGCTTCAATTCTGCAGCAGAAGGGACTAACTCCTTCAGACTAGCATCATCATAATCATTTTCTTCGTCAGAATCATCGTTCGGATTACTGTAGTTTCTCCGAGCTAACGGAAAGTAGTGTAGATGAGCAAGTTCACGATCGTATTCTTGTTTTGTCAGCCAATATCCGCAAAATGCAGCTAGAGCTATGGCCAGACAAACCAAGATAAATAGACAAATAGCAGAGCCGAAACTGCATACGACCAATTTCTAAAAACCAATCAAAATTTTAAAACATTAATAAAAGTAGTATGCAAAATTACGTACATATATTACGTTCGATTATTGATGAAATTGAAAAATGGTCAATTTTTAAACGTGCAAAAATAAACGGGTGTGCATACAGAAAATGCGTCATTTTTCATTTTAATCGAATAACCGGCAGTCTACAGTAGATGACATCATAGATTAAGGAGATGAAAATTCAAGATCTATAGCTTTGTCTAATATTTTTATAAATAACTTTTCCATTCTATAAAATCAAAAAAATATGATGAAAAATACAATTTCTCATAATAATTTAAATTTTCAGGCAGAATTAAATGCAACTACCTTCTCCTTAGGCTTTTTCGCTACCATATGTTTTCCAGATTCCACATCCGTTGTCATCGTATTGACTGACGGAGCAACACTACTCTGCTCCGCACTCCGAGCCTCATTTTCTTTCTAAGATAATTGACCAATTAAATACTGGATTAGATAATTAATGAAGTAAATTACCCCGTAAATTAGGTTGATTAAGTTGGACTTGTCTCCGAGATCGACGTCTTCGATAGGCATAATTACATGTGAAGTTCAGATTGGAATTTGAGGAAAACTGGAAGCGAATAAAAATGACGCCGAATGAAAAGGTAAAAATGGACACTGCGCGAAGGGGTAATTCGGTGATGGAGGTTAAAAAGCGACGGTTCAGTTTCTCAAAGTAATTGGAAAATTAAAGAGTCATAAATACGCAAAATCAAAGACAACCAATTGATCTCTTTTCTTTCTTCCCAAGGTGAAATCGAAAAAAACTGCAGATTTAAAAATATCACATCACATTTAGCTTTCTGGAAAATTCAGAAATTTTTAGACCATCAAATACTATCCATTCCAATAAGTCTATGAACTATACGAATTATACTAAAAATCAAAAATTGTTTTTTTTTTTTTTAAATATACCAAATTTATTATATTTAAGTTTTCGTATAACAATAACAATAAGTGAATGAATGTTTGCTTTTCGAAGCTTCAGTGAAATAAAATGCAAATTCGCAGAAAGAAGTTTGAAAAAGAAGGCGAAACATGATTGAATCTGATAAATCAGAGAAGTATGAGGAGAAGAAACTGAGACGACGAGAAGGAAGAAGGTAAATCAAAAAACAGGTCGAGTGACCTGAAGGCTGATGGGACAAAAACCAGGCATAACAAGGGTAATTTTTCTGATTGCTGATATGATAGCGATAGATTGAGTGATAAGATCAAAAACACTCACAATCAAATGTTAACATCCAATAAGACTAATCGAAATCTAATCCTAACAAATCCTAAGTCGTATAATGGCAGCGAAGCTGTGTGATATGAATGATTAATCACTATAAATAACCGTCAATTCAGGGAGATTCAATATGTTATTAATTATTAATAATTATAGAATATCTCGAGAGGTATGTCATGGATATAAAGTTTTAAACAGTCAAAATATAGCCTATCATTAATATCAATAGAGATCCAAGAATATTCAATAAAGATGCGGATTTCTGTAATAGTTTAATTAAATAGATCAAGATATTTTGAAACTTACAACCATCTGACTACTTTCAATATCATCAATCGAATTCGTATTAATCGGCATCGAATCTTCATTATTCTGAAGTTCAGCCCGTCCCGTTGCGCTCATAGTATCAGTGTCATCAACAGACTTNTTAAAGTAAATAGTTTTTTTTTTTTTTTTTTTTTAAATTTAAACTCAGATTCATACCATATTTTCACTGCTATCATCCGAAACTGTAGGTAAAGTCGTGGGAATCATATTCATGTTCACTTCATGCCCAGTCATATCGATAATTTTCTCGTCGGTTTCCTGTTGCCCTGTCACAATGTCCATATTCGCTGGTAATTCAGTCGTGTCACTCTTCTAAAAATGTAATTTACAGCAAAATTGAATAATTCCTACATCTGGACTTCCAATAGGTACGTCAGGGGATATTGTAGAAAGCTCTTTTAATTTCAAGGCCTCCTAAAATTAAAAAAAAAATAAACTCCATAGTATGTTCTATTTTATAGTGAAAAACCTCCTCAGCGGTGAAGTTCCTGAATTGTGCAGGCGTAGGAGGGCCAAGGGGCTCATCCGAAGATAATTCTGCAGTTTCGAAAGGCGAGCCTTCATTGAATGGAGCCTCTTCTAGATGAGCCTGGGCCATTACAGCGTTCAAGTCGATGGTATCTACTGCCTGAAATTAAATTTAAAAATATAGAAAATAAATGATATTTTGAATATTGAAATGACGAATTATTTAAAATTTCCCTTAATTTATCAGACCTTATCAAAATCCGATGCATTATAGACGAATCGGCATTCGTTCGGCAGAGCAGCGATGAATTTGTGAACGAAATCCCCGAGACTGCCGGTTTGCATGGCGAATTCGCGTTCCTGCGTCTCGTCAAATCCAACAGGTCTGTAATCAGATTTGCCATCATCTTAAACCACAGGGTGCGCAAAAAACCTGGACCGCACACTTTTGACTTTGATTTAAAAATTCACCACCGGAATAATTGGTGACTAAAATTTGACTATTACCCTCCCTAATACTAATATTACCTATTTGCATGATTTATATTTCATATCGCTATGAATTTAAGATTTTTATAGCATACATTTTGAATGCGAAAAAACGGCCCAGACTTTTTGCGCACCATGCAGGAGTTAAATTGAATCTCAAGTTCAAAATCCCGATTTATCTATAAACATGTTTAATACCAACTTCAAATTTAGCCCAATGGCTAAATCATTTATGAATATGATACCTGGAGGCGGGTGGCGAGGCGTGGATTATCAGATCCGGCTGAGAGGTCGAGGTGGCTTCCGCTGCTAACTTCGCAGCACCAATCTGGATTTGGAATCTGGCGGCGTCCTAAATTGGAAACGTCTAATTGAAGAGCCTGGTCTTCTATTTCAAGTTATAGAGAATGCTCTAGTTCTTACCCTAAACAGTTTCCCCGCTTCAGTGCACATTCTCTCCAGCGAATCGGAAGAACATCTTATAATGCAAATCTCTCTCCTAAACATGCAATTTGCATCGACATTGAGAAGGTAAAATTTACTTGCAAGTGGTCTCAATTCCATCCAGAAAAACGCTCGGATTGATCATTGCAGATGGTGAGCTGTCCAGTCGAATTGGTCCATGTCCGAAAGGCAATCCGCAATCTTCAGCGCACCCTTCGACTACATTGCTGTTGTTGCTGTGCGAAGACAGGCATTTCCCGATTCGGTCGAGTACTTCAATTATAATGTCATAGTTTATATAACTGAAACCTCCGGTCTTCCTATCTTTAAATTCGCATTTGGGATGGTTTTCAATTAGAAGATAATCGGTAATTGTCTTAATGCGGGTTTTTCGGAAGGCTAATTCAATAAATAATACTGTTACTTTGGAAAGGCCATAGATTTTTATGAAAAAATAATGTTAAACTTACTAAAAAATGTAAAAATTCTTTAATTTAAAACTATTGTTTTAATTGTCACTTACGTGCTTTTTTTCTTCCGCAGAAATACTCTGCGGCTCGGCCTCTTTCGACAGCCTGCCGTTTTTCCCGTTCACTGCACAACGCCACGCACGCCTTCATCGCCGTGTTGATTCTGGAACCGAAAATAATTTAATCGTAGCATAAAGAAAAATAGGAAAATAACAGCATTATTAAATCAGGACATATCAAATAGGCTAGAAAAAAAACTATTTTTCTTTAATATTTCAAGTTATTTCATCTGATAGATAATGGAGAGTATTATGATGCTATGTTGTAAAAATTTCATAGGTATGTGTCTAAATTTGAGTTGAAGCTTTAAATATACACGCAGAAATTATTCGAGTGTCGGGCGATGTCCTGGAAATTCGCCAGATCGAATGCGGTTTCGATCAGAGCTGATGATCTGAAGCAAGTGTCCAAGCAATCCGAAGAATCCTCAGCTGAAGAGGGTGATGGTGGCACAATTGCCATTCCAGCCAGGCCTAAGATTCAAAAATACGGACTTTTGGAAGGTTCACCCATTTTATTTCTTTTCAACAATATTGCGTTTCTAAAGTAGGCTAACTTTTTAAATCTATAGTCGGGATACTGAATGAACTTTCTATGAAAACATAACAGTGCTTAAATCATTCATTCATCCATTATCATTGAATTAAATCATACTCATACCATTTACAGAAGAAATCACAAGTGCCAATGTTATGCAGTGCAGTAATAATAACATCATCTGTTGTTTCTGAAGCCAAAATCTAGAATGATTCCGAGTCAATTTCTTGAGGTTGACATGGGAAGTAATCGAAAATTTGAGAAGGCAATTCGAAATTTTTTCCCTGAATAATAGTGAAATAAGAAAAAGACGCGAGGGCGACCAGCAGAAAAGTGTCGAGAATGAAAACAGGAAATACCCACAAGTTATTATTATTTGGCCACACGGCAGAAATCAAAAGTTTTTAAGTTTAAAGGATCTAAGATATTTTAGGGTGTATAAAGGATATAAGAAATCTATAGGATTTACGATTTAATAGCGAGAAATTAGAGACAGAGGCATATAGGGGTTTGAATGAGTAAATGACTATGGGAATGACTGCTGCACTGTTGCGAGAGAAGGCAAGCAATACCGTTCAATGTCAAGTGCCGAAGAAGCAAATTCCCCCATATGACTTGACTGCTTTATTCAAGCCAGCCACTTTTCGCATGTCATTCATAAAATCTGTCTGCAAATTCGAGATCCCCCCTTAAAAACTCAAGAAGGAGAGATTTTTGATGAAGCTAAATATTTCGAGAAATGCGAAATGAAATGCAATAGAGTGATCGATCTAGTGTCGAAATGACTTCGACGAGTGCAAGAGTCGCTCCCCCGTCCGACGACTTTTTCTGCAAACGAAAAAACGAATCTCATTATTACGGTTGAGAGAATTGATTCCATTCTAGGCGCCTCCGGACTGGTTAAACATTTGAAAATTCTCCGCACGTTAAAGCGATGATTTTGTTAGTGGAAACATAGGAATTTGTTGCAAGTGCGCGCACATTTCCAAGCTGAAACGATAAAATGATAGCGAAACTTCAAATTATCGCCAGCGTAAACTTCGAAATAGCGAGAAAAACAGCGAATAATGAACCATAAATTGCAGTATGTTCCTAAGGTAAAATGGAAATGGGGGAAAGAATCGTTATTCTAAGTTTGAAGGTGGTTGTCAAATAGCTTTGACAAGTAAAAGTTGCAGAAGTCAGGGGAAATTGTGTAGAGAAAAGATGGATTGGATAAGCTAAGGATTGCCGAATTGTCAAAGTTCCAAAATTGTGACAATTTAGTGACGGAATGAGAATTCAACAGACAACCAGCCGAAAAATAGCAATTCGCTCATTAAATACTTCAAAATTGCTCTCCTCACCCTTTGCCCTATGACTGCCAGCCTATTTTCAAATGGCTACAGGTCATTTTTAAGACGACAAAATTTGTTGTCAGTGAGAGGAGAATTCAAGATTCAAGAAAACAAAATTATTTCTTCCCCAACAAAAACGGGTTTGTATCAACGGAATGGCAAGGAGGTGAGGCAATGAACGTTGATCAATTCTTCAAGATTAGAAATGCTTTTGCCAACTCGTAAAAATCAGAAAAATTTATTATCTTACTCGTCTTTATACAAAAATAGGTTGCGATTGAATGATAGGAAGAAACGGGAAATTTTTACAATAATTGATAGGGAAAAGCGATAATTACATCATTTTGTTGGATGTTGATTGAGAAACTTTCAGATTGCATCATCATAAAATTAAGTTATTTGGATTTCGATGCGATCATTGAGCGAAGTTTTGCAATAATCCGACTGCGTCGAGACGAGGTGGGCTAAAATAGTGACTTCCTTAAAAATACTCTATTTCTCAACCTACCTCTGATTTTACCGGTGAATTTTTACTCTGTAAACACCGCGCAGCGGACTTCTGAGGTACTGTATTTGAATCTGGCTGATTTTGATTGCAACTAGGGCAGTTTTTCTCTTTTATAGAGTTGTCTTCATCCGTATAGTAATAATTGGAATAATATACAGTCTGAAGATGAAGGGGGCATATATGAAATCCGGATTTGAATATAATGCTACCTGTTCTCGGGATATACTCGACGCGCAGACATTGACTATCATTTCGACGTTTGATTAATCCTTGAGCAAAATACGCTGAGTGAGGGGATTTACAATGGAGATCAAAGCCTATTGCCGGTCAGAGAAATAACGTTTCAAGCTGAAATTAGACACTTTATCTTAAGTCGAAGAATACGAAGGAAAAAAAAACATCTCTAAGAGCGACAAATGGGATTGAAATAAGAGACAAAAATTGAACACAAAGGAATGATGATGAAAGCTTGAAAGGAAAAGAGGAGAAAGCTAGAAAGCCGGAAGTGGGATCGAGTTATACCAAATTGGGGACTAAGAATTTTTCTCTAACCGACATTTTGGACTTAAAGCCATTGACCTTGACAAAAATTTAACAGTGGTTTTTGGAAATTTTAAAAGAAATACGTGATTTTAGATTGAAAATAAAACGGGTGAAGGCTCGAATATTGTAACTGCTAAGGGGTTTGGAGTCAACAAGAAGAAGAGAGGGAAAGGGAAAAGCATGAGGTCTGAGGAATGCAGAGGGGGAGGGTAACGCTGCCCGGGGCAAAAATCGATGTGAGAGAGGCCAAAGACGCAGACAGTCGAAAAAGATAGAGAAAGAGCAAAAGACAGCTACATAGAGCCGAAAGCCTTCACATATCGAAGGGATAAGTCTAGCCTATACCCTTTCGAGAAAAATAAGTGTAGGTTCGAATTCCTTAGACCTTTTTCCCTGTGTGGACGAGAAAGAAGCTTTCGGTTAAAAATACTCCCGAAGAAGAATATTATTTTCATGCCAAACATATCATTTTCCAAACGAGAAGTTTTTGAGCAAATTTGTTTATATATGTACGGTCAAAACAGAAACTTTGAGATTAACAATAATTATAAATCTTAGCTAAGGAAAGAACTTTGATAAAATCAACACTAACGACTAGCAAAAATCCTAATTCTGAAGAAACATTTAACAATCAGACTTCTTGTCGCCGCCCAGCTCGAGACGAATGAAGTCCAGAACCTGGAAAAAAACAAATAAATTTATAGATATAAGCTCATTAGTAAAAGTAGTAAGCTAAACTATAGCTGTTCAATATTCATCGTTTAATTAATGATGCAACATGTTTCACGAAATTTTTAGTTACTACTACTATAAATGAGTCTACTATTTCTAGTTTATTATTTAACTCAGAAATAATTTTAAAATACCTCAGCTTCGTGATCCTTTAAATAACTGGCGACGGTTTGGCGCGGGTTGAGCATGAAAGCCTGTCGCAGCAGGGCTGTTTCGTTTTCATCGATCGTAGTCACCTGAATAAAATCATTTTAAAAATAAATGTAAAAAATAACAACTCACATTCCCCTTGTAGAATTCATTCAACTCGTCCTGTTCTTCCTCTTTTGCATTCGGCTGTTTGGCTTCTTTATTTTCCTGTTTCTGCTCCGTTTCACTCGCAACCGGAGGATCATTCAGGGATTCAGATCTCATTCCTGAAATATTTATATTAAAATTTGTTCATTTCATATTTTCTATAAAAATACCAATGATATGCTGACAGATCTGATGAGCGAGTTTTTCTGTAGGGAAAAGGCCGTCGCGATAGATTCGCTTCAAAGCGATCAGTGCCGCATAGCGGCCCATCGGGACTCGGTTGGTGCCCTCTAAAATTAAAACAAATCAATTTTAATTTAAAAATAAAAAATAATAAAGGATAACAAAATCACGAATCTGTAATTTTCATCTGTTTATAATTTCTCCTTACTATCTACTATTTTCATTAAAAATTAAAAATAATAAAATAAAAGAATACCCCTAGGATGAGAGAAACCAAACAAAGAAGTGCCTGGCGGACTTCTGAACGTCTTCAGACTGCGCACGTTGATGTTCTCGCCCAAATTGCCCACTGCCATCGCTACGACTTCTCGCAGAGGACGACCCTCAGGGGTAGAAAGACAGTCGATTTCTGGAAAAAAATTCCAATTTTTATAAAAGATATTTTTTAATTAATGAATTCTTTTTATATTAACTTTTATCATTCTTTTCAAATTCGTTTCAAAAATTAAATTTAAAAAAAAAAACCCCCAACCATGATGAATAACGTGAATTCTGTGTTCCAACTCGGTGGGTGGCTGCTTTTCCGCATGGTGCATCATTGACACCGTCAGTTCTTCCAGCTAAAAAAGCAATTTTAGAAAATTAAACATAATAAAAATACCAAATTCTTGAACGACTCTCCCCTCGCGACGAAATCCGTCTCGCAGCTCAACTCAACGAGCGTCGCAACGTTCCCCTCGGCCTGTAAACCGACCAGGCCTTGGGTCGTTTCGCGGCTACTTAATCTGAAAGAAAAATAAATTAAACAAAATTTTAAAAATTAACAATGATATATTTTCAAAGATATTTTAAATAAAGTTCAATTTTAAAAAAATACGGAAAAAAAATTACTTAGCAGCCTTGGCCCAGCCCTCCTTGGCGGCATTGTCGCGCAGCCATTTCTCGGCCTCTGCCAAATTGTCCGGCCCGCACTGCAGCAGCGCCTTCTTGCAATTCACGAACGAATAACCCGTCCGCTTGCGGAGTTTACTTAGGGCCTGAAAATACAAATTTGAAAAAAATAAAAGGTCGCAATTTCAAGACATTTGAAATAGCATGGGTATTATCCTATAAAATCTTTAGTTTTTTTTTTTTTAAATATACTATTTTATCATTTTGATTTGTAGATTTTCAGAAAGTTCTAAAAAATAAAATAAATTTTGTTAAATGATGCAATTCCCCACCTCCTTGTCGATTTTCTGGGTCTCTGCCGGTGCGGCAGTCGAAAACTGGCCCAGCGCGGCCGGCATAGACCAAAGCCGACCCAACGAGCGACGCAACATCGAAATAATACTGAAAATAGGAAAACAATTGAGAAATTTTCAAAGATCAAATAAAATAACAAAAAGAGGCGTGGTCAATGTAAAATGAGCGCAGAAGACTACGCATGTTATCGAAGTGCGGTAAAATGAGTGCAAGATATCGTGTGGCCATTAAATAATTATTGCAGTTACGTTAAAACATACCTAGAGAGGAGGATCGTCAAAAAGCCCTTGCGGCCTACCCACAATTTATTTCCTTGACAAATTTCTCTCTCTAACTTGTAATTAGACAAAATTTTCCCCGATGCGACCTGGTATCATAGCTATGAATTCGCTCGTGCGACCCACCCCCTATAGTTTATTTTCGTCTGACGAAAGTGCTCCCTAGATCTGGTTAAAATCAAACGAAACAACGTGAACCACATGAAATTTTCGAATAGTTTATTGAAAAAGTTAGAAAGACAGATTCAATTAGTTGAAATGTATGAAGAAGATAAGGAATAAAATAACCATTATATTCATAAGGATGGATCACTGATAACATTGGTGATATGTTGGATTTAACAGTGTTTGAGATATTCGATGATTCTTTTGGCTTCTCTTTGGCCAGTCTCAACAGCCCCGACGGTTGTTTGATACATAGTTGGATGGGTTGCCTCCCCGGCGAAACATATCGCAGGTCTAAAATACAAAAAATTAATTATATTTAGACCTAACTTAAATTTAATATTACTTTTCAGATATTGTAATAGGGTCAGCTAACTCTTTCAAAATATCGTCATGGTCTTGAACTGCCTGGGGCGTCAAAAACGAATAACTTCCACATATTAATTCATCAGAATTCCAGTTATGCCTAAATTGTAAATTATATTTTGAAAAGGGAATCGACATTACCAAATAATCCTTCGAACTGGAGCGATTTTTGCCTCAGGCATAAGTCTTTGAAGTTCTTTCAAAATTGCCTCTTTCACCGAATATTCTTCGACATTCTCCATTTTTAACACTGCCTCAGGTCCCAGCCAAATTACCATGATCTAAATTTTTAAATTATTTAAGTCACGAATTAAAATATACCTTCTGATTCCAACTCAGTCTTTGGAAAGATACGATTTCATCACTCAATACCGTAGAATTTTTGGGCATGTTTGTCACCAAGGCATCTAGATCTTCAGGCCACCAGGAATGTTCGAACTCAACAAAAATCTTCATGTTTCTTCCAAACCCTGGAATTCAAACTTAAATAAATCAAAAGCTGATCTTCATACCCATATGTTGAATTGCTTGCTGTTTAATGGTAGGCAGCGACGGATTAAATAGTGAACGATGGTGTTTCTTCAAATATCCCAGCGAGCACGTCACAATTACATGATCAAATGCAGATGTTTGATTATCTGATAGCGTAATTATCACTTCATCACCTAAATTCACCACTTATCAAATATGTGAATGATTAAGCAGATGCCTGAATAATCAATTTTCTCGACTTTGGAATTCAGCTGAATATTTTGTGGATGGACTTGTGATACGAAGTGCTCCAAAATCTTTGCGAATCCCAGTTTTTTAAGTTGATGCGAACTCTCATCATCATTCTCACTCCCGTCGTCCCAGTCCCATAAATTTTCGAGGGCCAGCTTAAAATTTGTATTTTCCTAAAATTAAATAAAAAATCCCATGCCTGATTAGCCTGAGCCGACCATTCCATCTCGTAGAACACCGATAGATATATTTTCCCCAGGGCGGTCATGATATTTTTCGATTGTGGTATTTCCTAGAATTTTCAAATATCTATCTAAAATTGACTATTTAGACCTACCTTACAGTACGGCTTAAACGTCTTCCAGAATCTCGCAGCGATAGATTTGTGCGATGCAGGGCCTTCAGCCTCCTTATACGCCATTTTTTCAAACAGCGATACGAAATGTTGCAGGGCTTTCAATTCGGTACTTAAATATGATAAAAAATTTCTGATGTTTTTTGAAAACTACAATATATCGACAAGATTTCTATGAAAACAAGCTATAATTTAATAGAAATCGTGCAGTTACATTGAGGGTTTGTCTGTTAAATTGTGCTAATTCAACATACTCATTAACAAACTGTCCATTGACGGCGATTTTAGTGGTTTCATCGAAGAGATAATTGTCAGCCACAACTTCGTCGAGCAGCCCCTCTCTTTTCGCAATCGAAAACAATTCGTTGTTCTCTCCATTTATGTATTCTGCGCCGTGCTGCAGGTAGCCGTCTTCTGTAATTGGAAAAGTTAGGTAACATTTTTAGGGTAATTAATTTTATACAGCAAAATAAAATAAAAAATAAAAAACTAAAATTCATAAAATTTTGCATAGCAGAAATGTTAAAAGACCCTCTACCATATTCTTAACGAATAATGAGTAGAGAATAAAACAGAACCAAAAAAAATTTCTGATTAGATATATATATAAAATCTCGTTGTTACCGTATTGAATCGGGAAAACCCTGCCGCCAAGTCGATTCGATCCCTCGAAAAGCGTGAAGTTGATGCCAGCTTTTTGTAGCTGAGAAGCTGCAGCTAACCCTGCCAGGCCTCCTCCGACAATGGCCACATTTGTTGATGAAACTGAGCTTGAACTCGGAATGTTTAGAGAAGAGCCGCAGTGAGGGGCTGTCTGAAAATTGTAATTTAATAGATTATAGAATAATAATGAAGTTAAACAGATGAAAATATCAAATATATTGCAATTCTAATATCAAGACTTCGAAAAATAATATTTATATATCATTTGAAGACTAGAACTTTCTCGCTCGTCGTTCCAGTGCCAGCCTTCGGCTGACTGTTAGAATTTTAATTACCTCTACTAAATATTTTTATCTCAAATAAGCTAAATTTCGAGACGCCTAATTAATTTTCGGAATTAACAATCATGAGATAATTTTTATAGCAGCATGATCGGTAGTATTTACCGGAGCAGAATGCTCTTTAGATCTCCAAAAATGGTTCAATGGATGAAAAGTTATGTCCATTTTTGTGCGGGGCATTTTTCTGCAGTTGCTTCCCATTTTATTCGACCAACCATCTTCAATGTTTTTCGACATGATACAACATTTGAATTTTATTCTGCTCAAATTTATCAGTTTTTGCGCAATTTCGCTCAAAGATTTCATTATTCAACTTCGACTCATGGTGGACTGTTGCATCTCTCTTCGTAACTTAGAATTTTTTTCAAGTTTCTAATCCGAGGAAATTTTTTAAACGATTTGTGCTAACGTGTGCTAACAATTGATAAAAAAAAAGACGGTGAAACATGTGGTAGACAAATCGGTATCGTACTTTCAGAGTTTGATATGGAAATTTTTGGAGGGTCCTTAATTTTCGAGATGCCGGGGTTTCAATATTCAAAAACCGCGATTGTTGAGGGTTTTGGGGAAAGTTTCCAACTACAAAGTTTGAGAAAAAGATCCAAAGTATGTCATACAAAAACAATTTTTCATTATTATCAATTAGGAACCCGGCCAGATGGGTCGAAAAAAAAAGTGGCCGAGAATTTCTAGTGCACAATACGAATGCTGATTTTGGCATTTCTACCTATGTTTCTACCAGGTTCAAATTCAAAACCATGTTGAATCAAAATTTATGCCATCCGGAAATTTTCAAAGTTTTATTTGATATGCGCAACTATGATGAGTGAGTTGATTTTGCGTATTGGTGAATGTTTTAGCAAGTTCGCGTCTGTAGAGTTCGAGTCAAGTCGCAATGTGTTCAATTCTTACAATCTATTTGTAATGCCCGTCAGGGCTACTTACGTTCTTTGGATGGTCGCGGAGGGAGTCGGAAGTGGCTGCTTGGGGGGAGACGAAAATTGGTAATGATGATAATAATAATGTCGTGACGGGTGATATGTGCATACTTATGGTTAATGACTAAATAGGTTATATGCAAATTTGGTATCTTTCGCTCCATGTGTTAACATCTTTAAAAGCGTTTTGACGATCTTATAATCTCCTTATGAACCATTATCAGTGATAAGATGATCCTAATTGATAAAATATTAGCATATTCTGAATCAGCGTAAAATTCCGAGCCGAATGAACCCCACTTTGAGCAAGAAATATAAGCTTTTAAAAATCGATATTTCGACAGATCATCGTTCACCCTATTTATTTCGCATCTAGAAGATCCAAACCCCAACAAGCTATACACCAAATTGTTCCTGGGATATATGCGCACATCGCTCATTTTTTAGTTTTTTTTTCGACTTTTGGGTTGTTTTTCCGACATCGGATTTGTTCGGATATACAGTACCTACCGTAATCCGATCCGAATTAAAGTCTGACGTCAAAACTGGCTTCGAATTTGGATTCTACACGTGATTTACTATTCGAAATTTTTGTAATTTTTCAAAACGGACTGATGAATGGGGAGATATGGGGGTTCATAGATCTGACCTATCGTGATCACCTCTCATAAACTTGATTTTCCTGACCCAGGGGTGCATTTTCATCCCTACATGTTATGCATCATTTAAAAGTCGATAAAAAGGTTGGGACAGATTTTTGATTAAAAATTTTGAATTTTGAGTGAAAAACTAAAAAAAATTATCAAAAATCGATTTTATGCTAATTTCGAGCATTTTTAAAATTGAAATTGAAAATAGATTTTATTTTCGGAATCAGCGTGGTCGATTTGGTTAGTTTATCTGAGAATCTGATTTTGAAATTCAAATTTGAAAATTGGCCTTCCTTGAAAAATGTGTATACATTCTTATATAGTAGAGGTAATATTATAAGCTCTAGACTAAGATAACAAATAAGATTGAACCCAATTAGAATTAAAATATATGAAAATAAAAAAAAAAGAATTTAATTGAACAATTCCTAACATACCATCTAAGTCTAAAGTCTAGAGACTAGAGACTAAAATGCACACTGAAAGAGAATAGAATGATGCAAGGCCGCGTGGTACAAACGCACTCAGATTGTCACCGATTGGAAATAGCAAAACGAGAGAAAAGAGACCGAGAGATAGGTCCTACCTCTTATCATTCACTCTTTCACTCTATTCTCGTATTTTTCTATCCTCTATTTTTCCCTCTCGCAGCCTGTCATTCAATATCGGCCCACCCCATATCTGTTCATCTCTCTGTCTAACTTTTTCATTCCAATATATCTATTCTCTTTTTGTATAATCAGACGTTTCAATTTCAGTTTAATCTAGAAAATATAGCGAAAAGCTCAAATAATTTTTAGGATAATGATTATTCTAAATAAAAGAGAAAGATAATAGCATTTAGAAATACATACATTGTTATGAAATATTACTTAAATAACTAACACGTGACTAACATGAAAATAGAATTTCAAAATTGTGCGTAACACATAGGAAATGAGGAATGATGTGAAAACGTTTCGAAAGATATTTTGAGCGGTCAGTTTGTGAAGAGACAAGGATAGATTTAGTGAGTGTAGAGTAAATGAGGAAGGGAAGGGATTTGCGAGAGTGAGAGAGTGCAGAGATGCAGAAAATAGAATGATAGTGAAAGAGAAAGAAAGAAAGTGAGTACAAAGATGCAGAGAAAACTGCTGTGCAGTTAGTGTCTCGTGATGAAGCATAGGCACTCTGGCTGTCCCTTGCCTTTTCTAAACCGCACTCAACTTGCACTCCCAAACATAAAATGGGCACGTCATTTGGGCAATTCAAATATTTACTTTTTATGAGTAGAGTACAAGTCTCGTCTACTCTGTGAAATCGAAGTCAAAGAGTAATTTTCGTCATTTTTCAAGTATCTAGAAATTTTGCGAAGTGATTTTTCTTTTCCCACTATTAGATATGAGCCTAGGGAGAATTTTTTCTTCCGAAACCTGGCTTGACTCGGTCAAAACGCATAGTAAAAATTTCAAATTGCTCGTTTGAGCATACCAGTGCTCGCTCATTAATGCTCATCAAGCAGAATGTGTATTTGGTTTTTTTTTCGGAGCATTTTGAGACCAAAGATAAAAAGTTACGATGAACTCTCAATAAGGGCGGTTTGAAAACAGAAAATTCAAACAAGACACTACAAGGTTATTCGACACTTATTTTATTGAACTTTGCGCTCAAATTGCAAAGTGGCGTGACCTATCATTTTAGGAATAATAAAAGCCCATAGCAACTTCAGAATGTTTCGGAAGCAAGCAAAACAAACCTAACAAACGTCCTTACAAGGCCGTTCTCTCTCTGAAATAGCCTTTGCTCTATTGCGTGAAAAGGCAGGGCACGTTTTTCTCCTTGCGAAAATCGCCAAGCAAAAAGAGGTCCTCGAATATCGTCTTCAAAAATGCATATCTTTGGTTACACTGATTCGTTTTCCATGCGATTTCTTGCTATAATCCTGTCTAGCCCTACAAAATCCGAGAAAAATACTTCCATGACTCGGTCTTCACATCGGGAATATCACTTGCGCTCCCTACTTATGAATCATTATGTTCTATTTTCTTCAGAAGAGAAAATAAACAACTCAAACCATCATATTCTTTAGGCACTTCCAATAAAAAAATAAAAAGAGTAGTAATTTTATCTGAATTGAAATTTTACACATTTTTGGCACGAAGATTTCAACGACGATATGTTTCTTCTCTTTTAGCATGTATTCGATATGTTGCTCGTTATACCGTGCTCGCAATATGTTACCAATCTGCAAATGGTACAATAAACGGTAACTAGATACCAAAATAGATATCACATGATAAAAATACCAAAAAATGATAACACGTACCCATTTGGGTCCTTGCCACCAATCAGAGCAAGTAAATTGAAGAGAGCGGCTAGAAGAGAGGATCCAGTCAGGTCTGCTGTGGCTGTCAGTAGGGGAATGGCGTAGGAGTCTGGGTTGGCGCCGATGCTCCACAGGAAGTACACGAACAATTGCGCTACGAATAGCATTACTCCAACCTAAAATTCAAATTAGAAAAACTTGGCACAATTACTGCTGAAAATGATAACTTTCGTTATAATAACATTGAAAAATAGAGAATACAAATTCTTCATTCATACAATTTCAAAATGTAATTTTCATATATTGTCAATTTCATGCAATTTGAATGATGAAAATCGAACCTGAATGAAGGCGATGGCGAGATATCCGAGAATGAACCAGCCATTCACGTTGATGTGCATGCACGGGGCCAATTCAGCGAAACCGAACGACAGACCCACGAAGACCAGCTTTAAAATATTATATTTTAGGAGGTAAAGTATAAAAATATACCTGAAAGGGCACAGAAGTGAGCACTAATAGACGGGCGGTGGCGCTTTCGTTCGCTAAAGATATATTTTATAAGAAAAGTTACCTAAGAAATCATTTAGACGTATCACCTTAATGAGGAAATTCATTAAAATATAGCATTTTTTATCTCATCATAACGTATTGTCGATGAACGATAACTTGGAATGAAGTAAAAGGGATGCGTTTTTCTCTTCCCTTTTGCGAGTCACGTATCTCCCTCGAGTTAACGACTTTTTGTCACTTTTTTTATCTAATTTGTGCTAATTATCGATTAGTTTATTAATTTTTAACAATATCAATAGAAGGCAATAATTGGAGAGTGTTCATGGCGAAAATCCCGTTAATTTCAATGAAGGAACGAAGAAGATAAGGAAAATCGCCAAATGAACAAGTGCGTCTGTGTGAGCATTTTGAAGTCAAACAAGGGAGTGAAAGAAACGCGTCCTTTCTGTTTTATTCCAAGTGATCGTTCATCGATAATCTATATTATAAAAGTAGAATATATTTAAATTTGTAAGGTCTTAAATTAAATCTTAGGATATACTATAATCACTTCGATAAAATAATTTAAATAGATGAAAAAATCGTGCCATTGCTCAAATAGTACTTGATCGGATTGAGCCTTGTCGACAGAGAGTGGATGGAGTTCTTGCGCAGATTCAGAGCAGTCGACATCCTCGAAGCCTGAACTGCCACTCTATTGCCCGCAATTCCGGTGATCAGTGGCAGAAACAGCGGAAAATTCAGGAACTTCTTCGTCGAATAGTGCTGCAGAAAGCCGGAACCGCTTAAAGTTATCAGGCATTAGCAAAATTATATTTATGGTATATGCTACAATTATTTGTGACGGAATACATCCATATAATTTAGGAAATTATATTGAATTATTAGTTATTAGTTACTGATATTTATGCTGTTATTTTGTATGTTGAATTCAATAGTAGCTAGAAATTAGAAAGAAATGGACAATTCGAGGAAATATAGTAGTATCAAAATATATAAATATTAAAAGCATCCGTCATATATTACTTTAAAGCTAAGATTTATTATTAATTAAATAAGTACCCGGATAGCAAAATCGCAGGAATCAGCGCAAACCACTGCCACCTCTCCATGTGCAGAAGATCGGCGTCGTTTCCTAAAAATAATTCAACTAAGAAAACGTTCTAAAAATTAAAATACTTGTAAAATACAGCCAAACAGGGCAGATCAATATAGCTGTACTCGCAATGATAAATGGCACCCAATGATTAATCTCATTCACAGGGCGAAGTGCGTGCGCGATTCCAAGCTGAAAAATGTATCTTTGCAAAATATGAGTCAAAGAACCTACTACTAGGCCAATGGTCATCAGATCGCCAATGCTGTTGGCGAGTGGAGTGGCTAAGTTGTCCGGGTTGAAACCGCATCGACGCGACCAAACGACTAGGCAGGTTAGTACTAAAGTTATCACTTTAGGAATATTAAAGTTAAAATATTTTGAAAATTTACTCACTTTCATAGATAAAAAGAACGAGCTTTACAAAAAGAAATCTTTTAAAACATCCTTACGAGTCGTGGAAAAGGCACAGTTGATCGGCATTGCGAACACCGCTGCAGAGGCCATGTACATGTAGTGGTCCGCATTTACGTTCTTACCCTAAATATTCCGATTTAATCTTTCTTTTATAATCATCTCTACACTCTCTAACATGTCCAAGAAAAATGCGACTGCACATGCGAAAACCGACAGCACGACTGCTTGGAACTAAAGAATACAAACTTTTTAAGTATAAATATCGTTTAAAAATACCTGAATCATAGCCATATGCCTGAGCACTTGCGATCGTCCCTTCTTGAATGGAGTCAGTTGGTTGGCTTGGGCCTAGAAGGATTAAATCAAATCTTGAATTATTTCATTAAAATCTGAAATTAAATCATTTAAACTATTAAATTTACCATAGTCGAAAGCCTGGATGAAAATGTGCTATCGAGATTTCCCTTCATACCGGCTAATGGAGGATAGACAGCCAAAAATTCCATCACTGAAAACAGGAAAAAATATGATCTTCATCAATTTTTGGTATATAGTAAAAATAGCCTGAAAAATATGCTAAAATACTCGATGAGTTTTTTAACGCAAACTTTCTTAACTTATGAAATGCTGCTTTTATTAACGACTTTAATTTTTTAAATCACTAACTTTTCGTGATTAAAGGCAGATCCTTGATGGCGCACTCAGACAGAACGCCAGAGCCGATCGAGCCTAGTCCGGCCAGGAAAAATGGCAGCATACTCTGCAAGAATAATTATTAAAAATAACAACCCTAAGCTAATTAATATGAACAACTCTCTAGACGGTGCTGTTCTATTCATGATTTTAGTAATTTTACAATCATTAATCTGCCCTATCGTAATACAAAGTTGGACTTCGTTAAATACGTATTCATGCTCTGTAGGGAAAATGTGATCTTCATTTACTACTACATAATTAAACCTAATATTTTTAATTTTATAAATCTGAGATTTAAGTTTTCAAACAATAAGCCCCTCGATATGTGAACTTTTAACATGCTCATTTTATTGATTTTGTGTTAAGAAAAGAAGACCTGCATGCAAATGGCCCTGAGCGCATCGCTTTCACTGATCGCGTGTTCGTAATGATGATAATGCTCATTCGGCGTTTCCCCGAGCGTTTCATCCTCGATCGCAGTCTTCTTGTCCGATTTATACACGTGGAAATCCTGAATTTGCTTGCAAATCCATTAGATCGATTCAAGAAATACCACATCAATCGGCAACTCTCCGAAAGCCAGCGATGAAAGGATCGACGTCTTTGACAGTACGGTCGTCGGCTTACTTTCATCCTGGTATTCACAGGAACTGCCTCAAAATTAGTTATGAGTTGATTACCATAATTGATACTGTCTGTTTTCTCTCTATTTTTATCATTCATTTCGATTTTACGCCATCTTACTTCTCCTGGCAGATTTATCCTCAGGCTCGATCTCTTCAGTCGCCAACTTCTTTCTTCTTCCAGTCACTTTTGCTATCGTTTTCGTCGTTTTGTCTTCAGAATCGCTATTCGTCGTCGTCGTCAGACTTTCAGAATTCTTTGTTGCCGACGTCTCCTTCTTTCCGTCTGTATTCGTGGAAGACATGATTAATTAATAAAGTGAATTTTGAAATATCCTATTTTCCAAAATAATGTATTCGAATTTTAGCAAATTTTATTAATTAATTTTTCAAATAAAATAGGGGTTAGACCAAATAAATATTCGACTCAAAAGAGATTCTCAGTGATTCAATCGATGAAGACGGAAGAATGGTTGTTTGCGAAAAGAAGGCAAAATTTGACAATAAGCTCATTGAAAATGCCGTTTTCATATATTAAATTTCAAGGAAATTATTGATAAAATAAGAACGAACAGAGCAATGAAAATGATTCTATGCTATGTACAAATACAAATCAATTCTTTAGTCCAAATATATGATTTTTCAGAATATAATTATTATTCTGGAGATTGAATTATTATTCAATTTCACAAGCATTATATTAAATCTCAATCGAATTTCAATCTCCAAACATATTTTAAAAAGGCAATAATTCAGTACCAAATAAATGATGGGAATTCAGATAATTCTGATGCAATGTTTATCACGCGTATTTTCTGAGTATCCTTCAAATTGTGTGTAACAAAGAGCGCAAAGTGGTTAAGGATATGGAAATGTTATTATGTTAGGGAAAATAGAACGATGACAGGAACTGTAACGATGAAGAGGAAGAAAGCCATGAAGACAAGATCTAGCCTTTGGGATATCCTCACATATCCGTTGTCTTCTCGTCGTTTTCTCGCCGACAAGCTTTCTAGGCAGTCCCATTCATCTAGTTCCTCCTGAAATTCGAATAAAAAATTTCTAATGTTTAATAGTTTTGTTTAGCAAAAATATCTACTCCCTTTGGATAAATCTAAATCCCTCGAACTTTTGAAGATCAGGCAACCCCTCTATCAGATTTTGATCTAGATCAGATTTAGAACGAATTAGCTCAGACCCTTCAATCTCCCTAGTGATTATCCCTCCTATCTTAGTCTCCCTTCCTCATTCTCCGGCTCGTTTTTATTGCTTCATTTGTGCGAGTCTTCGGCTACAAATTTATGGCCCATTCGACACAGTTGTTTGGGGCACATTTCAATGCATTTGATGCACTGATGCAGTGCCGATTTGCTGAATTGCGCGAAACAAACCCGATGAGTTAAACGAGCTCTCCCCTCTAGAATTTGAAAACATCAAATAAAATTGTGTCCGACCCCATGACTCTGATTTAGAAATCTGATTTCTAATCCGAAAGATAGACAATCAATAGACAACTAAAAATATCTTTTAAAAATAACTACATAGAAATTCAAACTGTTCCCCAACTAAATAAACTTTTATAGCGAAATAATAAATTTAAACAATCCTATAATTTGAATTAAATTGCAACATACCTGCATATGCTCACACCGACTGACCATCTTCCGAATGTATTCCTCTAGAGCTTCGATTCTTTTGTGAAGTGAGAAATGATCATGTTGAGGGACTTGAACTGGGCCATTCAAATTGACAGTTTGATTTTGAGGCTGATTCACATCCCCGTTTATTCGCTCCAGCATAACTGATTGCTCTCCGGTATCCACTATCTTCACTCGATATGCTCTTTTCTGAAATATTATGATTTACTTGAACTTTAAAATGTATTTAAATCTACATTATTTTAAATCTAAGTTCTAAAATTCAAAGTAAATTATTTATAATTAAACCTTAGGCGCAGCGAGTCTATTCGGCCTCAGACAGAAGACCTTCATCCAAAAGCTGTGTGGTTCCCTCCCGAACCTTCCCATCCGATGAACTCTCATCACTATGCCTGTAGTCATCGCAGCTACAGATACCACGACCATGTTGAACAGGAAATAGGCCACTGCAATTACAGTATCGTTAAAATTAATATTCAATTAAAAACTAAGCTCTTTAGATATTATGTAATAGACTGATGACATATACATAATCTAAATATCATAGATGATGTATACAGTTCTCTTAAAAATAGTAAATACTATTACGCATATGTTGTGTGTTCATAATGTAGAGAACGCAAATGCTCAAATTTGAAGAAAAAAAAACCACTTGCGCTCCCTATATAAATGGCATGAAAGATATTTGTCTTTAAATGTACCTAACAGAGGCACATGCGTCGAACTATGTGGCACTTTTTCACTAACAACCAGTGAAAGCACTGCCATTGTAAGAATAGCGGTTACTCCCAGGGTAAATCGCTCCTGAAATTAGAAATTAGCATAAAATGAAAATATCCAGTACTTCTCGTTCTCCTGTAGTAGAGAATCTAGCGAACAACCCAACGACGGAAATGGCGCACATGACATACGAGGGAAATGTGAGGGTAACCATGTAGAATAGAGGGCGTCTTTTTACGGAGACGTCATATCGAAGCTCGGAGACCTTAAGTTTAAGTTTTATGCTAATTTTGAAGCAAATCTCACATTAATTCCCTCATGAATATACTCCCGCTCGCTGACATTCACATTCAACAGGTGCCATTCTTCGTTATCTTCAATTTTTAAGTTATGAAAAGTTGGTCTTCATCACTTCAAGTTACCAGTGTAGTGCTCCAGACTGTGCTCTGTGTGGGCATGAAGTCGAATTTTATCTTTGCCATAGGCCCAGGATGCTACCTGAAGGTAATATAATAATCCGGCAAGAATATTATTATTATTTGAAAGAAGTTCAAAGTATGAATAGAATCCTAGCATCGCCAAGTTGAATTAAAATATGTACAATTTCCAGAACAATAAAATGGGCTCAATAATTATATTAAAAAATTAAATTATCGTACCTCCAAGGCACATCGTTGATCATCTAAAGGGAAATGTTTAATGTTGATTTCACATGAGACGGTGTGCACAGCGGGATGACTCGCTTCTATAGTGCCGTTCGGATAAACCAGAACAGGCGCTCGGACAGAGGCAAGCAGGTCTTCGTGATTTAGCCTGGAACTCGCAACCCTTCAGCGGAAATGGGCTTAAGCCCTTTAAATCATAGAAAATAAATCACTTAATCACTCACATATTAAAAATGATCACGTCTGGCACCCAGATCTTAAGTAATATTTAGTTTAAAATTATTGATTTTATCTTTTTTTAATTTACAAGGAATATAGACAGTATATAAATCACGGCTCTTGTCCAAAACTGATAAGTTGCCTAAATCGAATGCGCTGAACACATTACTCAAGTCAAAAAACGCTAAAAGTTCCCAATAGTACCGCAATTTGGCTGCGAGTTTTCCTTTGATGCTGTAGAGAATAATGGTATTGCCAATGCTCGATTTTACAATGTAGGCTAGTTTTTAATTTTGCTGATGCAGTGTGAAGTAAGTAGTTGAAATTCGGAGCTATTCGGGAACTCTAGCATTTTCTGACCTGATTATCGTGGTCAGTGTGTTCGTTTGGGGTTACCTACCAATTTTGAGCATGCTCCGTGATTTACGCACTGCTTAAACTTCTTGTTAGTAGTGTTTATAAAAAATATAGTTAAGCTTTCCGAAAACATCTAAATGTAAACTAGAAATACCTTGTCCATAGGCAACCAAGTCTTGGTAATGCCCCCGAACAAAGCGGGCTCCCATTGCAACGAAGGATCCGTCCACCGTTCGTCCACATAAATCAGCACTGTCATCGTTTGCTTGAGCTCGTCAATCCCAAGAATATGAACGAGCTCCAATTCGTAGTAGATGTTAATCAGCCCATCCGGAGCGGAATTCATATTATGTCTGCTCAGCAAATATTCAGTCAGTTTCTTCGAAGATCCTGCAACAAAATCAAGAATAAAGCTTCCATAAGTTTGATAAATTCGCCCAGATTTTATTTTCTCAAAGTATGTGGACTTTCATAATAGGCTAAATAAATCGATTTCAATTTATCCTCTACTTCTTTTAATTCTAATCGAGGTGGGAGCATTTACGCAAACCATTTAAATTCGATTATATCCAGAGCCAAAATCAGGGAAATGGCCGGATCACATGGGTTTAAACATTGAATTTTCTGCAGAAATACTCGTTTTTTCGTAGAAAACGTAGTAAACTTCTCATTTTTTCGCTAAACTCTCTTAATCCGCTCTTAAATGGGATTATCCAAGTCCGAATGGCCATTAAATTAGATGGGGAAAAGTCTAAATACCTGGGACAATAGTCGAGTTCAACTCATCGTTTTCGTTTGAATAATCCACGGTTTGTAGCTAAATGATAAATTATAAGACATTATCAGCTACAGTAATCCCTTTCAATTCTTACATTAACATGAGGAGCTTCTTCCTCTTGGTTAATCCATGAAGACTTTGCCAATGACAAGAGAAATACATAGATGAATATTTGCAACGCACGATATAATGATTGCATAATTAAATACTTAAACGGTGGACAATTGAGTAGCTAATTAGGTGTTAATTATCGGGAGGCTAAAAATCGATTTATGAAACGTCGTCGATCAGCACATTTTGTCGGGGAGTTTCTCTAGGATACAATATTTTATCATGAAATTTATGGAGTGAAAGGCTGTACACTTCGGAATGGAAAACGGATAAAGGATAAAGGTATTGATTTAATGAGCTTCGGAAAGAGCGCAAGAAGAGGGGAAATGTGATTAGTGGAGGAGGACCACGCCCCCAGGAATAAACGGAAAAGCCGAACAAAGTGAGAGGGAGGAGATGAAATACGGTGGACTCGCAAAGATATCTGATATCCTATCGATAAAGATCTCCGAAACCCCATCAATTTTTGATCCGTCTTCACTTATACGAAGAACACAATCATATTTCATACTACGCAATTTGTACCGAGCTATCCGATGATAGATAAAGTAAGTGGAATTTTGGGAAATTTTTGAGAATTTGCACAAATCACCCGACAAACTATGTGTGTTAAACATCAGCTGATGCTGTTTCTTCGAATTCATTTCGCACAAACTGCAGAATCACGTTCATTTTAGACTCTCTAACAATAAGAGCACGACCTTACGTGCTATAAAATGTTACAACGAAGTGGAAGGCTATCATTTGCAATGAAAAAGTGAGAATTAGATGAAACTGGGGAATGAAAAATCCGGAAGGACTCAATGAGTCGACAATCATCAAAATCCAGGATATGAAAAGATTTTATTTGTCCCTGAAAAATGACAATGAGATATGCGAGAAATCTTTGGTCAAGTGAAATGATCATAAGTAATTTGCCCGTATTGAATACACGATTTGAAAGACTTAAATAATTGGATATCTACATGGAAGTTTCGACGAAAGGCGGGGGTTCGTTGGAAGTTTTCGAAGTGGATAAAGGCGCTGCGAGATCGACGAGAGATCGGCCGCTTCCTGAAAGTTTAAAAATTTCAAATTCCGATTTTATTCTAGCCTAAAATTAATCATAAATATGTTACCTGGAGGATAAGAAGTTCCTGAAGCGGGTAAGGTTCGGGAGGGAAGGTGAAGTTGAGTCCGAAGTGGAGTGGGTGGAACGGGACGAGTGGGAAGCGGCTTGTACCGATTTGATGGAGGAGGAGAATGTTGCACGGTAGAACAGTCACTGTATGAAGCTGACGCGTCAGTTGCAGTTGAGGTGCGGTCTGATAAAATTGATCAATGGCCAAATCTTATCATTTTATCACTAACCAGAAGAAGATGGAGGGCAAGTTGAGCATGAAGAAGCAGAAGAATCCCTCAAAGTTTTGCCTCGGTCCGGGGAATCAAATGAATTTAATGTCCTGATTTCAGAGTAGGCATCGGATTGACGGGATCTCAAAGGCGTATATTTTTAATCATATTAAAATTTTAAAACCTCCACTTTTTCCCGTCCATATAGGATGTAGAAGTCGTGTAGGATTCATCGATCTTTGTTCCTCGATGCTTTCTTAAATATTTTATGTTGAGCAATGTGAGAAACTCGATTGTGAATACATTTTGCAAGTCGAGAAAACCAAGCCACGCCTCCTTCAAAAATCGATCGAAAGTTGGGATAGCTCCTTTGAATAGTCGATTTTTGAAGGAGGCGTGGCTTAGTTTTCTCGACTTGCAAAGTGTATTCAGCAGGATTGAGTTTCTCACATTTCCCAATATAATATATAATAATTGAATAAAATACAAATAATATACCCTTGAGGCAAACTTTCATATTTGGCATAAGTGTGATCAGTGGTTGAATACGACTCAGAACAGCTCGTGTTCACAGTACCGGTAGGTGATCGAGTAGAGGATATTGGAGGGGCCCATCTTAAGAAAAAAAAAAAGATTTAAAATAAAAAGATATCTAAGTACCGATTCTGCGAGTACGCCTCTCCATACGCATTAATCGTGGTGGTCGTTAGACTTGCATGCGTAGATTCATGAGAATTGCCCTTTCTTCGTTGATGTTCAGATGATTTCCTAAATTGTCACATTCTTAAATTTACAGAGTGGCCACAAAATTATGGAACGCATTATTTTTTGACAATGCCTTGACAAGTGTACTATTAAGAAAATTTAGAAAATTTGATAGTTTTGAAATTTCCCCCATTTCATGCAGATTCCAAATATGTATGTTATTTCACTTATTACTTTATTGCACAATTTCGTCACATTTGGAAACTTTTTCTAATCAATTCTGAGACGGCTATGTTTTCTTGTTTCTAATTATAATCTGGAGCCTGGACATACATGTTTCAAGTTGAATGAAACTTTGATTGGAAATATTAGTTGATATATGGATTTTGAAGATACCAAAAATTTCATTCTGATATCAATATGCATTATTGGTAAAAGATTTTGGATCGGAAATATTACGCGACTCTTGAAATTTAGAAATTTTACAAGCACACATAGATTGAGAGCAAGTGCTAGCGCTCATGTAAATTATTTCACGAGGTTTTTTCGAGTTTTCATTAGAATATAATCCGTAATATTATTTACAGACAAAAGCGATGTATTTTGACTCATTCACTTTCTCCTAAGTCGAGTTTGATAATGTTTCCACAATTTGTGACCACCTTGCAATGAATTTAAATTATACCTCTGCAGTTTAATACTAGCCCTGATAATATTCTTCCGTTCTATGACTTCCTCCTTTCTCTTTCGTGATTTTATGCACCAGAATAGGGCTAGAAGCGCGACAAGACCAACCACGACAGAAATTAGTACGACAGCAAGAATTATGCCCATTCGCCACATAATTGGTTCGACGTATGGTTCGGTTCCTAAACATAGAATTTTAAAAACTGACTCAAAATGGCCGGATAACCTTTCTCACAAACAAAAGGCATTAGTGCATTGCAATTTACAGATCCAGTTTTGCCCGTTTTCGCAGACAGCCAGCCACATTGAGTCGAAGGAATTTCCATAGATGCAATCCAGACATGAATATCGTCAAGCATCTAAACTTTCGATGTTTTTTTGCAGATTTTCAAAATCTACCGCAAAAGTATTGATCTTCTCCATGTCAGTGGCCAGACTGGTCGTGATCTGCTCGACTCTCCTAGCGATTTCTCCCTGTCTTGGGTCGTCAGCCCTCAAATACGGCACGAATGCGTCTAATTCCTGAAGATCAGCTTAAAGTAACGGATAAAGGTGAAGTCTGACCTTGCAATAGGTCACAGCATGTCTATAAGTGGCAGCAGCACCCACGTAGATGAAACAGGACTTGAATTCCATGTGGCCGGTCTGGAACCAGCCCGCTGGACAGTCTCCTTCGATAATCGAAGTGTTCGACTCCAACACCGGTAAATAATTGACTTGAATCAGATACGGGAAGTCGCCGTAGTCTCTGATTTTTCCCGCAGCCACCCCACTTGTGCCCGGATAGCCCCAGTAATTCAGCACTGCGTCGATCTGAGCCGTTTCGTATCTAAAATAGTGAACTCTCGATGAAGGCCAGCTTTTTCCCTACTCATTCCGTCGAGTCGTGGCCAACTCGTAGTCATTCGCAGGATCATTGAACGAATTGCCCCTGTAGAGTTGCTGAGCATTCCCAGCAAGAATAGTTGATCTGTATCTCGCAGTGTCGTTGTCGACGTGCGTCCACCAGTCGAAGGACACTCCTTCTTGGGTGATTTGGCCTGAAATTCGATTTTTCAACTCAACAATATTTTAGGATTTTTAATATAGTGCCTGGAGTAATCTGTCTCTTTCTTCTGGGCCGACTATCGAATTCGTTCGTTCGCACTGGCTGAAATCCAAATTTCTCCAGGTACTGATGTCCATGTCCAAGAGCTAGGTTATTGTCGAAATAGTTGTAGTTGAAGGTATGCGTAGTCGATGCGATTCTCGAAGCCCCAGCCATATCGACTGTATGCAATCCGGTATTGTTGAAGATCACATTCCTGGTCATATTCAGCGAGAACTGCCTTGCAATGATAGTGTCATGGAATAAGGCATAATTCAGGGAGACAATATTGTTGATTAAATTCGCTGCCTGAAGACCGTTTCCAATTAGGGCTATGATAGATGAATTTGAGTTGTGGGAGAATAGGGAGTCTTTGATTAGAGCTGTCAATCTAGCTACAGGAGATGAACTATGTGCTGAGACTAGTAGGCCTCCGATGTTATGAGTTAGCGAATTCCCCCGGAACATCAGTGACATCGTATTGTGAAGCGACAGTTTGACGGCGTGGGAAGTCGTGGTGATGTTGCCGAACAGATTCAGTCCATTGTAGCTGATGGAGCAATCCTCGATTAGAAGAACTGGACTGGTTTCTCCCACATTCTGGTAGTCAACTCCTCCCCGATCATTGTTATCAATCCGCGAATTTCGAATGATGACCTCTTCCACTGGGAATGAATCGGTGTTTCCTGAAATCAAATTCATAATTGCCTTAAAACTAAAGTTCAAAATATAAATATATTAGTTGATGTTTAAGTAATAATTAAATATGGTGCCTGGGAGTGCTGAGACTTCGGCGATGAACCCATACGTCCCATCTGCAGCCGTAGCCCTCATATGCAGCGCCAAAATATCCCCAGACACTGAGCGCGTCCAAGAAGAAGGCCTATCCACGCGGAATTCAGCAAGTAACGTAGAGGGCAAGAACGAAATCGAATTGTAGATCCTCAACGCGTCAGATCGGCCCAAATCCACAGGCTGGTAGTAGAGATTGGCTTGGAGGAATCGAAATGCGACTTTCCTTCCTGGCGCTGAGAAAATCTTCACGCAATCTATCGGGCGGCTGTCGTATTTATAGTAGAGCAAAATTCGATTTCGAATTTGAATTAGCTTCTCCGAACTGCACATGTCCAGCATTCCCTGCAATTTGAATTAGAGAAAGATACTTTAAACTCCGATTTAGCAGTTTAAGATTACTGTACCTGTGAATAATATGGAATCTGCAACGGCCTTATCGGGGATTGAGCGTCTTGATTCGGGGCTTGTAGATTGACGGTGACAACTCGGACTCCAGCCCCGTTGTTGTCCGTAGCGTTGACCTGATTCAGGACGACGGTTTGTCTAGGCGCGATGATTTGAATGCCGTGCATGGAGGAGTTGGTGACGTTGACGTGATCCAGAATGGGATGACGCTGGAAGATGTGCAGAGCAGCCATCGATACGGATTCGTTATGGGCTAATCCGCCCCCGACAATTTCCACGTTTCTCAAGACTGATTGTTCTGAAAGATTTATTTGCATTCAAATTATTATCTTTTTCTTAGATATACCTATCAAATTCACGTCCTGCAACTCCAAATGTTCCCTAGCGAATGTGATCCCTCCCCAGTTTCCAATGTAAATGCTGAAAATTTGTTCTATTTTATATAAAAAAGACAATCCAAATTTCTTACTCTTCAACAGATTTATTCCTCCCGCAAAAAATATAGTTGAAATGCTCGTTATCCATGCATTGCCATTGTGAAGTGTTGCCTGTCAGCCTCAGGGGGCATCTAATATGTTTTAACTGATTGTTTTATTTTTCTCAAATCTACCTATCCAATTTCTCTTCATCGCCCCTACATTCTCTGGGCTCCATGTAAGTCTTCAGAATCCTCAGTTTAGGGTTGTAATCCCATCGTTGCGTCACCCAATGATATGCATTCAGCGTTGGGAAGCCTAATTCACGACAGACAACCTATTAAAAAGTAGGTAAGATGTATTTAAACTAGAATATACCTGAGCATTTCTAATCGTAAACTGTTGATCGCAAGATGGAACTATTTCCCCGCTCGTTGCATTGTAAATCTGCAACCATCCAGCCCTGCCTTCCTGGGTCTGATTCGCCAGAGAAACTGGGAATCGCTGGAAATACGGATCGTACCGATGCATCACAGGCATTTCCTGGTAGACATGGTCTGGTCTGGCCCTGGAAAAAGCAATGCTCAAGTTTTTGAAGCCAACTCACCTATTAACAGCCCTTTTGTGGACGATCTTAGCTCCATTTCCAATCTTAAATTCTCCGACGTCTCGTTTGTATCGTGTGCCAATTTTATTCCGGATTTCATCGTATTCAGTTATGTTAATAGGTTTAAACCGAATCGGCTGCCAGTAGGTCCCATCCGCTATCAGCTCACCCAGAACGAGAATCCTCACATTCGGCCAGACATGCACTTCCACACCCTTCTCAATGTACAACGTTGCTCCAGGCATAATTGTCACGTCCCTAACGATACGGTACGGACGATAGGGCTTAATTAATTGGATGATTATAAACAATAAACTAGTTTATTACCCTGTAGTAGTAGGGGAACTCGTACCATCGCTCAGTAATCAAAGTCATGTTTTTCGACTGATACATTCTACCCTTCAGATCGAATACGGTAGGTTCATCATAGGTGGCGTTTTTCATTTGACCCATCTTTAAAAATACTGGATTAGTTCAATTTAGTTACGCTAATTACCGGATAAAGTAACCACCAGAAATTGATGAAATGTTCGTTGGAAGTGAAGAATGGGTTGTAATTAGCGGGAGTATAGATATTCCAATCGTCAATGTCGAAGATCCTCTGCGCAATTTCACCGTCTGTGGCTGTGCCCCACCAATTGTACGTCACATTCAACGAATCGTATACCGTAATCGGCTAAAATTATGAGTTAAAGAAAAAATACTAGGAATAATTGTCATACTTTGCACCCTGCGACCAATTCAAAGTCCATTAACGTATTCTTAAGCCGGTTGAAATGAACATCGATTTTCTGTAATTATTTTAATTAGCTTTTTATCTGAGATTGTTTTAGCTTTTAATTTAAGTTAAATGGTTTTAAATATTTTTACCTGAGAACCGAAGATTCCTATGGCATAGGATCGAGGATACATATCCACGTAGTCTTCCTTAGGCTTGATGAAATGATTGAACTCGATATAATTCCACTGAATGAAGGCAGGAACTATGACGTGGCGAAGTGCATGAGAAAATGTATTCACTTTGAATAGCCAGTGACCCTGAAAGTAAATTGATTCTTTCAACAAATTCTCAACTATTTAAAACTTACCCAATTTGTGAAGAATCTATTCCTCTCGACAGTTAGATTTTTTTCCATTCCAGAAACTTCGAACAATCCAAAGTTGAGCGGAGCGAAGTTATCAGTGATGTTGTTCGAAGATATATTCACAATCGTATAGAAGCCCTCCAAAAGAAATCGAAATTCCGTATTATTGTGGATGCGATTTTCGGTCATCTAAGAGTAAATATAAACCCTTAAAAAAGTAATGGAGTACCTTGAACTCGTGTTCTTCCTTCGCGATCAAATTGTACGTATCAGGCATTCGAATGACCATCGTGCTTCCAGAATTGTTGGCTATTGTGTTCGACCAAAACCACCATCGAAATACATTGGCTGAGGCGAATAGGTCTCTCTGAATAATTCAAGAAATTTAAAATTCAAAATCATATACAACTTATTATATTGTACCTGAGTGTCAATCACAGCCCCCGTATTATGATGAATCGAGCAGTTGTCGATGTGATAGAAGATTTGAGCTATCGGCGTACCAGGAACCACTTCATGTTGAGGAGAGTCCATCCACAATACTGCCTGTGTGTTACCAGTGAAGTTCGACTGAAGTTGCCATTTTAATTGGTATAAATTTTTAAAAATATGGTACCCTTTGGAACCATAATTTTTCATTGTCCCATCGATTCGTGATGGTCCCATCGTCATAGGTCAAATTGTTGTGATGCATCGTAGAAATGCCGTATTGATTATCGGAAATGACGGAATGCAGAACGTGAATGAATCTATCGAGATATTCCTGAAATTACATTCATCTAAGTGGTTTAAAGTTCGAATTTCATGGATATTAAAATTATGTCTAAACTATTCAATTATTCATAAATATGGCACCTGAGTATCGAGAAACAGCACGAGCACGACTAATTTCGGTATTCCATAAGATCGAGTGTATCTCATTCTGACGCGATTTTTCGACGAAACAAACGGGAAGTAGATTTGATCCTTTCGAGCCGAGAAGGACTTCGTGCCGCCGACGTCGAAGAACACTGCATCTTCATCGGAAATATTCGAAACTGGGCGGGCAATCTTAAAAATAAAATAAAAATATTTGAAAATTTTAAAGCTAATACCTGAATCGCCATTTTTGCTTCAATTCCATATTCATATCCATTAGCCTCCAATTCCAATTCATAAACGCAAGGTTCGTGCAGAATTAAGGGACAATCTGGGGTTTCCTTCGCGACTAAGAACTTCCTTTGATTCAAATGCGATTCAAGTACCTGAAATTATGATGAGGATAGCATTTTTTACGATATTTTTACCTGAAGACTCTTCACAGCGTGGTTAGGTATGTTGAATATGTTATTCGCTTCGAGTTCGGGCTGCTCAGTAATGTCCAACCACGAGACGATATCATTTTGCAGCGTCGCCCCCACAGCCGGATTGTACCGTAGTCCCGCCTCCCCGTTCCAACTCAGAGTCACATTTTCGATGGTGATTCCTGCGGAGCGAATATGAATCCCGTTTTTTCTATTGCCATAGCTTCTACTCGTTCTAAAAATGGTTATTTTAATTATTTTATTTTTATCGAATTATTAGAAAGTCAATATATCCTAGGTAAATGTTGATCGAAATTAAATTTGTCTAAACTTTCTAAATATTTCTTATGTAATTTGTTACCTAAGCGTAGGCTTCTTGATCAAATCGTTGTAGACGATATCGATTCCATCCCAGAAATTATTCCTAACGATCAAATTGTGGAATGTATGATAATTCCAGTCGATTTGCAGTGCCGGTGAAAAAGAAGGAGTTCGGAAGTCGAACAGACCGGCTTTTTCGATCAGCCAGTTGTCCATCGTGGATTGGCCTGTGACCGTCGGAGGATTTGCCAGCAGAGAATATCGCACCCCGGCCCAGCGAGGTTCGAGGCAGCGAAGTCCTGAAAATTTAAATTAAATTCAAATTTTAATCTCAACTGAGTTCCTATTTAAACTTTGGCATTTAACATTAAGTTCCAAATGTTTAACCTTAACTCACCCACAACTTCGGTGGCCCTACATCCCGCACCAACGTTGTGCTTCAAACCATCATGCCTACATCGAGTTATATCGACCTAAATTTCAACTTTTCCAATGCTTAATTAGGAAGTCCGACCTCATTCTCTTCACATCGGATGTTATCCATAAGCATAGGTAATTCTCCTTTTGAAGGGAAAATTCTCCAGTTCTCGAAATACTGAGGGTCAATGATAAGGCCCATCTGGTTGCAGGCTAGTCTGGCATGATAAGCTGTCCAAGAGCGATTGCACACAGTCCCCCACTGACCATCGACAAATACCTGAATGACTCACTTTAAATCATGAAGACCAGCTCTTCTTTTTACCTCAAGTCTTCCTTCCGTCACTCTGTCATTCCCATCTTCATCGACCAATCGGGCATTTCCAACAGGAGGCAGTGAAAATGGAGATGAAGTGAAAGTTACAGTATCCTCGGAGTTATCGTGTTCATTTCTCAGTAATTCACCCTGAAAATAGAAATTCGAATGTTTCTATAAATTGCTTAAATTGCCTGCACAAGCATTCCGACCCCATCATTGAATTGCAGCGTAGATCCGGCGGCGATCGTTAATTTAGCTCCAGGAACGACATGAATGTCGTCGGTCACAGTATAAGTCCCCTTTGCCAAATCGTGATTTTCATAGATGTTCCCACCGAGTGTAAAGGGCTGGGAATCATTCCGGAACTGGCGGAAGTGCTCATTCAGCGGTGTGATGTGAGGCACTCTCTGATTGCACACTGCCATATAGGGATCGACTTTGATATTAGCCAAGGAATATCGATTGAACTGAATCAAAATTCTATATTTTCAGGAACTCTTAGAGATGTACCTGATCGAAAATCCGATTCAGAAAACGTGGAGCCTCAGCGTGACCCCAGTTATTTTCGGTAGCGTTGATGATTGCTGCATGGGCGGCTAATTCAGTAGCGATTTCATATCTAGCACGCTCATTTTTGAAGCAATTGCGGTGGATTACGACGTTACTTAAATAAAATATTATGTTTTAATTCGATATTAAATAAACCTGCTGGAAACCACCATCGCTGCATAGGGAGTGGAGCGGGGATTCAGGTATTCGAAAGGATTCAAAACCACATTTGTCCGAATCTCGTTCTGCTGATTGAAGACCAGCTTTTGCCAGGGGGAGCCTTCATTTAGCCCCAGAGATACGATGTATTTGGCGGTGTTGAATTTGAAGGCGTTCTTCGAAATTGTAACCTAAATTTAAAAAATAGACATTTTATTAAAGTTAATCTTACGTTAGAAGGTAGGGTCCATAATTGTGGGTAATCGGCATTTCTTATGAGTAAGGCAGTATCATTATTAGATCGAAATTGGTTGCTGTTGATGACAGCCATCATATTTACAGCGGGAACTATCCTCAGCCCCATGCCCTTGTTCTCAGTAATCTGATTCCCGGTTATGTCGACGATGGTCCGAGCCATATTGGGACTTTGACAGGAATGAATTTCCAAAGCAGGATGATACTTGTTGTCAGTCAATTCCAGCCAAGTTATCAAGACCTAAATTCAACCAATTCAACAAATACAAAGTTAAAGACACATGACAATGAGACATATTCGAAGAAACATAGAACAGTCATATAATTCTCTTACAAAAAATACCGTAACACATTTGTGAAATTAATAAATTGTCCAAAGATCATATTTTTCAAAAATTTTAACTTACTTTAGGCTCTATCTCCCGTTTTTCGTGTAAACACCAATTACCAACTAGAATTCCGCCCCAGAAATTGTCGACGACCCTTGTCGGGAGGTAGAATTGATTATTCGAAGGCTGACCCTTGAAGACTATTTCTTGATGCAAGCAGAAGAAAGGCGAAGAATCGTTGAAATGGAAGGCGGCTCCTGAAAATTAGTTATCTTCAATACTTAAGCTACAGTAATCCTAGGTAAAAATTAAAATACACTACCTCTCCACCGATTCCTCTCGATGCGAGTGCCGTTTATAGAAATCGAGCCCCCAGCGTATGAAACGTTCATTCCATCTCCCCAATTTTCTTCGATCCTGTAACCATATTCATAGTTATCCAAAATTGAAAGTGAAATTAACAAGAATTAAACCTTCTGTTGAAAAAAAAAAATTTATGTTAAACAGAGTTGGGCATTCTGTTGAACAGAAAATTCGTTATAAAGAATTTCCATTAAATATGGTTAAAAGTTTGGGAATACTAGCGTCTCAAATTACACGCCATTTCTAGTCTATTATCCTCACTCTTGATTATCTAACCACATTGCGAACATTTAAAATAGCTTCTGAATCGCGTACCTAGTGTCGTTGAGCCAGATGTCGGCAGCGCCGTCCCTGACGAGAAATGCAGCATTTCCCTGATTCCGATTCATCGTCACGTTTGTGAAGGCAGTCCTCTCGCGGATGTCCATCACATACACTCCATTTCCGATGTTGTCATTAATAAGAGAATTCGTGATATTCAGTCCGTAATAAGCCTTGTCTGAATTTAGGCCTTAGGTTTCAGGAAAACTCAACTCAGGCATTTTAATGGCAAGTTTTGTGAAGAGAAAAATTAATAATTTAAATTTAATGAAATTAAATGCTCTTACCCAAAACGCTCGAATGAATTCTGAATAGAAGCCTGAGTTCGGTAGGGGTGTAGAATGAATTCCCATCCTGAGCGTCATAATCAAGCGCCAAATACATGGGTCGTCCAGAGGATTTGAAGCTTATCGACTGGGGAAAAGTGCCGTCTCTAATAGGAATTCTCTGCCTATTTAGTTGGCAATTCTGCAGGTCTTCAGTAGCGTCGCAAACTCTCAGAAATAGCGAAGTTTCGTGAAGAAGCGGAGGTCGGTGTAAAGACGGATGAGATATGTGCATGAATTGTAGAGAGTAAGTGTAGGGTAGCCTCGATGGTAAGGCGACACTCTAAATGGTATAAATAATTAATGCTACCATTTTTGGCGCCACTTACCATCCAACAAAGAGGCGGAGCTGATGGTTCAATCAGTGTGCCATTTGGTAAACGCGCTAAAATGAGGTGTGGGAAGAATAGGGCCTGAGGAATGGAGTGTTCTTCGCACATGTTAATTCGATAGGGTTCTTCGTCGTAAACCGCTCCTTCTAGTGACAGCTGTCTTTTTGCGTGGGTATCTAAAACCTTTTTTTTTCTAGAATATCAAAATATTCTTACGAATCCTATGAGTGACTAAATTGGTGCCGATTTTTTGCTTGTACCACACTCCATCGCCATAATTGCCTTGAATAATGGTAGAGTTGACGAATATCCTTCCATCCGTCGTGTTATCAACTTGAATGCCATGACCTCGATTGTAGGATATTGTGGAGTTCGTGATATAAACTGGTCCTAAACTTGAATTATTCAAAGACTACGGCATTTTAATTTACCTGAGGATTCATACAGATAAATCCCGTCTCTGGCGCTTCTTTCTATCCTCAGTCCATTCATAATCGGAACAACCCCTTGAATTTGCAGTGCCGCTGTAGCGTTTTTCATCATTCTTAAGAGTACACGACTTTTGTTAAAGTTAAATCGAGAATGAATAACTTGTCATATCCAGCGTAGAGAATATCGATGAATTCCAATCGACTATGTGATTCCCTTTGAACCGCGACCATGTCCGGGTCTGCGTTCACGTATTTGTAGGGAGCATTGTAGATTTGGAGGCCTAAATTTAAGGTATTCAAAATTTGGCTTATTTTTCCGCGAATATCACCCTTCCAGTGCCTAGCCCAGCCTCGAAACGTCGGCGGTCCCCAGCAATAGATGCCAATATCGTCTTCGCCCTGAGACGTTCTATTGAAGTTTAGGAAGACTTCGAATTTTCGTACCTGACAAAGATTTTCACTCATTCTAATTGAATTCACATCGGATAGACCTTCACATTGCCATAGATTCATAGCTCTAGACTGACATCGAGGCTCGGGTAGAACGAACGGATAAGATTCGTTGTTTCGACGATACCACTGATAGAAGCCCCCGTCCGAGTAGCCCATGGAGCGGCATGCAACCCCAGTGTCGATTGAGGTCCAGCTTAAATCGTACTATTAAAAGAAGATCTTTAAGACTATTCATAAGGATCAGTTTAAATCATAGCTTTAAAGTTAGGTTTTCATGACGTACAACTTGAAATACTTGATCTTCATTATATCTTTGTTAAATGAAAATGAAGTCGAACTTGCTAAGCATGGTGCAAACGCTTCTCCATCGGTCCCTGAATCGGACCTGCAGTCTGCCCTGTCTGACTGTCGGTCCGTCGATCAATCTCCACTCAGGCATCTCGAAATCATAGGACATCTCCTTCTGATGAGGCAGCATTTGGATGTGCGCCCATTCATTGCCCTAAAACTTCTTTTTTAAAAATAATTCATAGAAGTAGCACGATAATATTGAATAAAATTAGCTAGTAGTTTTAAAAGTACTATTTTATGTATTGCACTTTTTCCTATTATTTTATTCAGTTTTATGATTATGATTCATTCCTTTTACTATTTCCTGTGGGAAAAGCATCCCGTGTAAAAATCGATATTTTAACAGTGCCCCCTCGGTGCTATTTTTCCGCCTCAAAGAAATGTATAGCCAAAGACATACAGAGCTAATACAAATAAAACGAAGAAAGAGTATGCAAATTCCTTAGGCGGAAAAGATGCAGAGATATTCGAAACCCCTCGATATAGTAAAGCAAATAATTAGCCTACCACAGCCCAAATTGATCCGAGCACTTTGATGCCTGTGCCCGAGTCGAAGTAAAGTCGAACTCCGGTTTCGATTGTCAGAGTAGCTCCGACCTCCACTATCACATCGCCTGAAATCGCAATCGTCTTATTCTTAATACAATATTAATGCTAACTCTGAATTTCAAATGGCTTTTACATTTTAACCCCCGATTTAAGTTTATGAATATGGTATATCTGAACCTACAGAAGATAGAAATAAAAAAAATATCGCTGATCTATCGTTAGTATATTTTAATATTAACCTCCGAGTTAAATCTTATGTGAGTATTGTACCTGTGACTCGATACGGTGAATTCCGGAAGAACAGGGTAACATTTTTGCCGTAAGCTCCTTGGATGGTATTCTTAGTGGCTTCCGGAGGCGGGTCAAACCCGGGGTGCACGGGCTGGCCCTGACCGGACACGTATTTCAGCACAAACAATAAATTTGAAATAAAGAATAGCCAAGTGCAAATAGAAAATACGAGTCGCTCGGTCATATCCAACGGAATTAATTCAGCTGACCATTAGGATAAATGTTCCAGATATATAAAAGTGAATATGTGAGATCTGAAAATGCACTTTTTGTAAAGTTAAGCTAAGAATACATTTGAAGAAATGTAGATTTTAAAAAGTGTACTTTAAAATAAAAATGACGATCGAGGAGCAATTACTATATGACGAGATGACGAGACGGCATAGTTAGAGAGAGGGAAGGGAAGAAAAGTAGAGCGAAATAGTGTAGAAAAGGATAAATCTCGTCATCTCATCATCCCGACAAATAGAAGTTGTCAGATCAAAGTGAACTTTAAAAGAAAAAAAAACCGTCGTAGAGTGGTCCGTTCTGAGTCATGCAGATATGCAGACATGCAGCAGACAGATAGTTGGAAGGAAAGGAGGCAAAGAAGAGAAGAGAAATAAAGGGCACACACACAGGTGAGTCGGTCCGTTCCCAATCGATGTGGGCGTGGCCTGGGGGAGAGAGATAAGGAGGCGAGAGGAGGGCAAAAGGTGACCTTCCAAATTTGCATAAAGAACCGTCCAAAAAAAGACAAGGTAACAATCACTCTTCGCTAGAATAAATCCACTTTGCATAATTCATAAAATACTGTATTTATTCGCTCAACAAAACAGATGCATAATAAGTTAAAGTGAAGGGGAAACGACGAATAGAATAGTGATCACATTGTGCAGGATATTTTAAAAGAGATCCGAGTTTGTTGAAAGACAGAATTATCCAAGCCCGTGATCCTCGAAGAAGCCTTGCGGGGTTTCTTCCTGAAATTTGGCATTTTCAATTTTCTTGAAACTATTCATTCACTTGATAAGTGCGGTAGCTTCTCTTCAGTAATACAGCTCGCTGCCCTCGCACTGCTAGAAAAATCATTCTCTCTCTCTCACTTTCCATTTTTACAGGCGCTTATAAAAATGTGATGATAGTCTGATAAAAAAAACGATAATCGGAAAACATTCTACCTCCTGAATGACGTCCTGAGCGGCAATAGCTTTGAGTACTTGCTTCTTGCTGGTTTCCTAAAATTTGCACATTTGCAAAGTCTAAGTCTATTCTTTCAACCTGAATTTCACCGGCCAGCAGAAATTCGTCCAGAATGAAATAGGCTTTTTCGAAGTTGAAAATGATATCGAGTTCACAAACCTGGAAAATACAATATTTCAATTGAAAATTTAAGAAAAATCGACATTTCAAAATTAATGAAAATGCCAACTCACGCTGCCAAAGTACTTGTCGAGCAACTCGACGTATCTGTGGATGACTTCCAGGCAAATCAGCTCGTTGTCTTCCTGTTCGATTGCACAACAGAAGTATAGGGAGGCGTATCTTAAAACTTTTCTTATAACTATCATTTTCGGATTTGGGAAATTTCGAACCGCGGTTAACCGCATGAAAAGAAAGTGTCTAATCGAAAGAGAAAAAAAGCATATCTTCATTCCGTATCCCGCTTCATGCGGAAAACCGCGGTTCGAATTTTTCCAAGTCTGATCATTTTATCATTTCTTATCAATGATTCTCTAACCTTTTATAGACGACCTTCAAGTCCTTGTACTCGAGAAAGGCGCACATTTTGGGTTTCCTCGACAGAATCTGCGTGATCAGCTCCCGACAGATCTTCTTCTTTTGCTGAAAAGCCCTTATCAGTGATAAGAAAATGGTCTTATCATTTAGTCGCCAACCTTGTCCTGATATGCAGTGTACCATTTCTGCAGTCGCAGCTTGCCCTGTCGACTAAACAACAGCATAAATTGCATCATATTGTAATCTGAAACTTATCTTTCTTATCAAATAATTAGCTTTATCGATCAGATACTGGAAATCGTCTCTAACGATTTTTCCTACACCAAATCAGCAAGTTTCCAACATCATTTATGCTCAGAAATAAAATTCTATTCCACAAATGTTGAAATAAAACAACAAAGTCCATTTTATAAAATCTGAAGAAGTCAACTGATATAAATGATAAAGAAATGATAACCGAGTGAAGAAAAGCTAATATAGCGATGGACTAAGTGAATCAAACATTTCATCGAAATTGAATTTAAAAAAGAAGAAAAACGAATCAAATGATTAGAGACTAAATTTAAAAGGGATACCATTCATTTGGATGGCCACAAATAAAAGAAACCTCATAAGTCAAAATTAGCCGAATAATAATAATAAAAGATAAAGAATATTTCATATGTTTGGATGTTTGGAAGTCACTGGGAGTCGAGTCAAATGTATTATTCAACAAGAAAAGAAAAAAGAATAACAAGCCTTTAATTGCACTAACGCAAAAGCTAGAGTAAAGTGAATTTAATCTTTCAAGAAATCAAGGAAAGAATGTACAAACTTAGGCTCAAGTACCTTGAGGCTATTGGATAAAAATTAAGTTCGATAAAAAAGGGGCTGCGGCTGCCATTTTTGGCGAAAATACAGATATCACAGCATTATACCATCACGCCGCTCGGCTATTTGATCACGTCTCACCACTCCGCTTCGCCGGTGCACTTCTGGAAGCAGTAGTCCTTGTTCTCGATGTGCATGATTCCATCCTTGAGCTGGAATTTCCACTTGTTTCGAGCGCGGTGGACCTGAAATTTAAAATAAGTATTAGAAATTACTGCACCCTTTCATATTTTCTTCAAGATGTCGTTTTTCTTTCAAGGATTACTATAACTACTATTTCTAAAGGTTACTACATTCTTCAAATATTCAAATTTCGCACCTTCTCGAACTGGCACATGACGACGTTGTCAGCATCGAAGAGTGTGTTGAGGTCTTCATCGTCGGTCGACTGGTCGTCGTCCGAATTGAGTGGATTCTCGTCGCCCTCCTCTCCGTCGTCCGCATTTCCGTTCCCCACCGAGTCCGCATAACGCCGCAGCTGGTCTTCTTCCTCTTCAACCTGCAAAATAAACAAAATTGCTTCATCATGTAAAATATGCTCTATTGTTAAATTCTTCCCTTAGTCTAAGCATTGGAGCGCATTTTAAACTCCTTTAACTTTGCTCACCTCCTCCTCCTCACTACTCGAATCAGTGATTGTGTCTCCGCCTCCGTCCAACTGCAACTCGGGCATGATTGCAGACGCCACTTTCAGAGCTTCACGGCCTAGAAGAATACATTTTTCTCATTCGCTAGAAAATTAGAATAATTTGAAAAAAAAGAAATGCATTTCCTGTAGAAAAAATCCACTTACGACTCGGTTTGTTGACCTTCTTCTTGCTGTGCCTCTGCCTTCTATTCGAGTTCGTGCCAGAACTGCTTGGTTCCAATTGAGTCTTGCTACTTTGAGGCTCCTTCGCCTTTTCCTCTTCCTCCCCAAATTCATCGCCGTTCCCGTCCACCTGATGCATCGTCGGATTCTGCGTCACGATTCGCGTGTTCAGATTCACTGGGATTTGTTGGCCTGGAATACGTTCAAGAATAAAAATAGTCCTCTTAATTTTCTCGAATTCCAACCGCTAGGCAGCATGATGAACTGTTGATGGGAGAGCTGAGGGCCGGACACAGTCTGAATGACGAACTGCTGCTGCTGAGAGGTGGGTTGCATGCCTTGCACCTGAAATTTCCAAATATTCTCTTCTAGAAAATTTGTGGAGAACAAATCCTACCATTCTGATTCCCTGCGCAGCAGCCAGTTGGAAGGACATTCCCGTGGGCGCGGAAGTGACCTGAATTGGCTGGATCTGCTGCCCCAGTTGCTGCTGCAGCTGGTGGACTTGGACTTGCTAAAATAAAATTATAATTTTTTTAAACTAATACGTTTCAACATTAATTAATTTTCAAATAGTTATCTGCAGGCCCTCTGTACTACCGCCTTCTTTTCTGATAAATGGTATGGAGAAAAGAAAGAGGATGGTAGTGGTAAGAGGGTGGTTGACCACAATGAACGACTTTTTAGCATTTTAAAATTAAGTGTTCTTTTATAATTAAACGTACCTGCTGAATGGACTGATGTGGCTGCTGAACGGGGAGATAAGCCATAGGCATGGACAGCCCGGACCGAACAGCCTGCGCCTGTTGGAGCTGCACTTGTTGGGCTTGCTGCTGTTGCTGAAGTTGCTGCTGAAGCTGATTCTGTACTTGCTGTTGTTGATCAAGCATGTGCTGGAATATTTTAATTCAACTAAAAAAAAATAATCTTTTAAACATATGCATATTTCCTCAGGAAAAAGAAGAATTCCACGAAGAGACTATCTTCATGTAAGAAGAATCGTTTTTATTTGTTCACTTTCCTAGAAAGTATAGGAATTTAAAATAATAATAATAAACCTGCTGCAAGCTCTGAGGATGGTGCTGAACGAGCTGAGTGACGGGCTGACTCTGTGGCTGCTGCATGTGGTGCTGCAATTGCTGCTGTTGCTGTTGCTGTTGCTGTCTGGCGTTGCCTCCGATCTGCATGTGGCCCACGTTCCGGGCAACTCCTGCAATAAAATTAAGGGTTTTTTTCTTCAAATTCATTCATTTTTGTCCTAGATTTGAAATTTGAACATTTTTAATTTAAGATTTTAAACCCTATGAATACTCTACCTGTGGGCATCGTAGGCCGAACGGGGTGAGGTTGCACCACAACGCGAGGCTCAAATTCAACCGCTCCACTTTGCTGCACCTTCGCTTCCCATTCCTGGAAAATTGATAAATTTAGAAAAAAAAAACAAATCAATATATCGACATTCCCACCTTCTTGAACTGATTCAATACGTCAATGTCGACGTTTTCATCGAGAAATGACTCCTTCATCTGGTTGATCACATCCGCGATCACACTCTTGTAGATCTCAGCCTGTAAAGGGGAATAAATTATGAAATGATAAGTGATAAGGAATGAGCGATAAATACGAAATGGGAAATCGACTTACAACGTTGGCGGTGGTTGGATGCTGATGAGAGGACATGACTGGCTAGGAGACGAAAAGGCTTGGAACCCGACTAGACGAATCCAATTCACCTGAAACTTGCAAAAATCATCTAATTATCAAATTCCAACTCCATGTTTGTCAACACAGCCAATATGAATTATTTCGAAACACTCACTTTGCGATGACTCTTTCCTGCTATTCTTATCGATTTTTCCTTACAAATCATTCTAATTTTTCCCGTTTTTTATGATGAAGATTTTGACAAGAGCGGTTTAATTGGATAAAGGATATTGAGAATGGCTGCAGATTTAACCCTACCGGTCAGGGGCAAAAGAAACAATCCTCCTTGTGTCCAAACGACCGCTCGGCTGCTGCTGGAGACTGGCCCGCTTTTATAGGGAATGAGACTGGGAAGAGTGGCGAGTGAGACAGTGAGGCAGATTGAGGCAGAGAGAAGAGAGCGGAAAGATATCAGACAAAAGGAGAGAGGCTAGAGATGTAGAGTGAGAGGGGTAGGCATACAGACAGACCTACGTCACTATGTATGAAGGAGGACCGCAACGCAACTGAACGCAATCGCACGGTGCGAAAAGAGCCAGCGAAAACGAGCGATTCAAAATGTTCGAAGATAATCGGGGCGTAAACCCACTGAATTTTTAAAGAAAATAAAACAATGGAATATTTATTGCATACACAGTAATCCAGTAATAAATTAGTGAATTTCAATCGAGTTCGCCTTTCTAAAAAATACAAAGACGAATATTTGAATGTCGTATTCTTCGTTCAGATGAAAAGAGAATATTCAATTACGACCACCCGAAAACTAGATACTTGTCGTGAGTTTCAATCGAGATAGGCTGCGGGCGACCAGGGCTTCGTGTGATGCGCCTTGACATTTCGGTCCTTGATTTTGCGAATCGGCAGAGAGCTCATGTCTCGTCTCAGCATGAATTCGCGGATTTTCCAGCGCAGCGAAAGTCGTTTCTTCTCCCCAGGCTCGGGGTGAAGCTTCCATTCTTCTCTGCAAAAACAATTCTAAAAACTAAAAATACAAATCACTCACTCGTAGATTTTCCTGAGACAGACCGGATCATTCCTGTACTTCAGCCTCCCTGGCGAGGGCAGCAGAACGGGTCGCAGTCCCAAATCACACGGCTTGACAGGCTTCGCGGGCTGCATTGGTGTCTTGAAATCAGACTTCCCATCGCTCTTCGAATCGTCGCCTGCCACAGGCTGCTTTTCGTTCTCCTTGTCATTTTCTGAAGAGGATTCCGTCTGAAAAAATAATTTTCCGTAAATATAAAGAAAAAAACCCACATAGTAAAATTCATCGTATTTGGAGGTGGTGTTGAGGGCCTTGGCCAATGTTTCGAACGCATTCGTCAACTCGTCGTCGATTTCTTTATCCAAAGGAACTTCCTGGAAAATACTTTCTCTCAACAAATAAGCGAAAATTTGCTTACATTATCAGAGTTATCCCAGGATAGAGGAAGATCGATTGGAGATAGAAGTTCGGATTGATTCCTGCCTTTTCCGGGGTGAGATCGAATTTGAATCGGCGTTCCGACACCATCTTCTGAGTCCAAATAGCGTTCGTCTACAACCAACGAACTGAACATTCCATCTTCCTGGGTGGAGTCCAATTCGTCGTCAATCACTGCAAAAATATGCAACTTTTTGAAATTTTAAAAAAATAATAACAATTCTCACATTTCCTGAGAATTTCAATGTCCCTCGGAGAAATGAGCTCATCTTCGTGCAGAAATCCAACGGCTCGCAACTCGTCCAGCAGCTCCGTCTCCGTGTATTTCAGCATTTCGAACGGCATTTTCCCTGAAATTGAAAAAATTATAAATTTTCGCAAAAAACGAAAACTCGAAGCTGCTACGCGACAAAAACAGTACAAACCAATGACTACACACTTCAGATAGCCACTAGAATGGTAATTGCACGATAAGTGGCCTAATTAAACGATAATTAATCCAGAGAAGATAAAAAAAATAAACTGCGAAAATTGGCTTTGCGTTAAAAACGCACTGCGCTCTCCTTTTTTGCGCGCTATTTCTCGTTCCTTGACCCGCGGAAGCGAGTGAGCAAGAGAAAGGAGAGAGATTAGGGATAGCAAGGAGAATGACCTTCTGAAGGCCTGATGACGATCCGAAATCTCCGAATAGATATTGTAAGTGCTTCAAGAAGTTGCCCTGAACATCCCACGTCATCAGCTTCATCCCCGACGTCGCTGTGAGGTTTCAAAGTAAAACTTTTACTATGATATAGTAATTTTGAATTTCTACTTCTCTGTGCCACACTCTCTCGTCTCTCCTAGGTCAAAATGACTCTAGGATCGCTTCAAAGTGAGATCAAAATTCAAAACTTGAACGTAAAAAATCGTGGAAAAAACCTTGTATAGTAATTCGGACCCATAGAAACCGAAGTTTGGATCAAAATTGTCTGAAATGCTTCAAAAATGGAAATATTGATTGTGTTTCATTCAAGAATTTACTTTAGGACTGCAAATGCATTCGAAAATAGATCTATAGTTTTGGTTGAATACTTGGATCTTTGAACCAATTATTCATTAATGAGTCCGAGACTCGTCACTTTTAGTCGGCCTTGCCGTAATTAGCCATTCGAATTTTTGGCATGACTACATTTCTGACAAAGCCATTCGCGTTTTTGTACGCGTCTCCTAGCAAAATTGGGATTTTTTAGCAACTTTTCGAATGGAATCATTTTCCTCGAAGAACTCAGCCCAAGTTGCCCTTTGCTATTTGGCCTTTCAAAATATCTTCTTCATCGTTTTTACAGTAGGCACATTTTCAATATGCTGATTGTAGTAATGAATGTGCATGATGGTTTTCAGCAATATTTCCCTAAATTGCACTATTGCACTTGGAGCCATTCCCTCGTTTCCTGCATTTTTCTTATAGACGCTCCCCCATACCACTTTTATTTTATACCACATGCGTATAGAAATACCAGCATAAAATGTCTATCCGTTTATGATATTTGACTTTGTGGGGCTGTTAAAATGGTGCGAAAGTACAATATGTGTTGAGAGAAAATCGTTCCAAATGTCATTGTCAGTACTTTATGATCATAATGAAATTATTGTGAAATTCTTGAATCATTCATAATTTTTGACTTGTTTCACTTTCTCTCTAATTTCTCTCGTTCTGTCTTTGTTTGCTTACCCTGTCTGCTCTACTCCTATCTTCTTTCTCATTTCTTTTTCACCGAACACCCTGCACTAGCACAACTCCTCAAAATCTGCCCAATTTTATCGGAAAATATCGCCAAATTCAGGTGTATCCAAACTATTCAAATTAAGAAATGCCATAAATTTAACAACTATTTTATTCAATTTATTCCAATGCACATATTCGATCTAAAACACCGACTTTCGAAATATTCCCACTACGGACCTTTCGCACTCCGGGTCTTCTTCACCATTTGTCTTGGTAATTTAGAATTCATTTTGAAAAAGCAACGATAATTTATGATTTCTAGCCTACGGCCTTATCAGCCTGTACGATTCCGTATTTTTGTTCCGCTCTTCAAATTTATCACCTGAATTTCGACATCTTCAGGTTTAAAGTGATTCCTAATTTTTTAAATTACCTAATTTAAGACCCTACAAAAATCGTCTTCGAATGGAGAGTGCAAAGTGCCCAGATTAGATCCTTGGGATGCATCAATTATAAAATATTTCGAGAAACCAAAACCTCTGGAATGCAGAGCTGTGCAGAAACAGCTGGTGAAGTTCTTGAGGGGTGGAGTTTTGGAGGTCAGAATTATTCATTTAAAATTATCCGAAATAGAAGTTTAAGTTCAACCCGACTATGGTGGAGTCGATATCGTGCGAAGTTACTCCATTCTATCACAACAATGGAGTTTCTGACTCAGAAGTTGTCTATGGAATCCCAGAAAAGTTGGACTTCACCAAAAGCAGCAGATTTCAAATTAATCATGAATTTATCGAGGTCTTTTCTTAAATTAAGTGACTAAATTGTTTAAATTCTTTAGGTAACCTGCAAATCCGCAGGAGTTTTGGCACAAGAGATCTACAAGTATCATTTCGCTCAAGTCATATCAAAAAACCAGACGAGAGTTGGCAATAAGTAAGAATTTCTATAGAACATTAAATTTCAATGAAAATCCAGAACTTATCCGATTTTGCTGTCTTCGAATGTTTTTCCCCCTGTAGTAATGATCGGGCTTGATTCCATGTCGAGAAGTAATTTTATGAGGCAGTTGCCCTTAACCTATCAGACTCTGCAAGCCTTGGACTTCATCGACATGATGAATCATGTGAAGATCGGGGATAATACCTATGTGAATTGGCTGGCTATTCTTACAGGAAAACGAGGAGTTAGTTCTAGGGTAAACTATTCTAAAAATTCCTGAAAAAGGCTAGATTTGGAGGAATTCAAAGCGGAAATGGATGAATCATGGAACATAGCGTTCGACCAATTTGACATGATCTGGAAGAACTTCTCCAGAAATGGCTATGCGACGTTGTTTGCAGAAGATCGGCCTGATATCGCTACCTTCAACTATTTCGGGTATCTTTACGGGTTCAGAAATACGCCAGTCGATCATTATTTTCGGTTAGTCATGAAAGCGACGATTTTTGGAAAATAATATAATTTAGTCCATTTTGGCTAGCAGCATATTGGTCCTCAATTGCTCGCCGTTCGAATAACTATTGCTATGATGACAACACCATGTTCAAAATTCAGCTGGGCTATTTGGAAGAGTAGAAATTTTATTTCGAACTTAATCTAAATGAGACTTTTAAGTTTCATAAAGAAATACAAAAATCGAAGGCATTTTGCGTATTGGTGGACTCAGGACATGAGTCATGACTACCTGAACAAAATAGGCATGATGGACGAGGATTTGAACGATTTCTTCGTCAGAAACAAAAAATTGCTCGACGATTCAATAGTTATCGTATTCTCAGATCACGGACATAGATATGATAAAATTCGGGAAACTGTAAGAAAACTCGACTTAAAATGAGGTTTATTTTCGATTTGCAGGTAATAGGAAGACTTGAGGCAAGAATGCCATTTTTGTCGATAAAACTTCCCACGTGGGTGCGGAAAAATCACAGGTTCGGTGGAGTTATGGATAAACTCATGGAGAATTCCGGCAAATTGACAACTCAATTCGATCTAAACGAGAGTTTAAACGAAATCGCCTGGGGAAATTACCTGAAACCGTTTCCGCTGAGAACCTCGCATGTCAAGAAGCAATTGCAGGTACGAAACTCATCAATCAATTGCCTAAACACATTTTAGTCTTATTTAAAATGAAGCTAAATTTCAGAGGGCCCATTCTATTTTTCATACAATGCCCAAAAAGAGGATGTGTCGGGAGGCGAACGTACCTGACGACATCTGCGTATGCTATTCTGAGACGGAAATTCCAAGGGCCGAGGCTCAGCAACCCGCAGACGCGTTTATGAAGGGGATAAATGAATTACTTAAAACCGCCGATAATGAAGCTGCGTATGACCAGGATGGAAATTCACTGCCTGTTAAGGTAGCATTTTATCATTTTCCTTCATTTTTTTTGAAGTTTCAGAAAAACTACACCTGTCTTCCCCTGAAGTTAAAGTCCATAAATTATGCATCAATAAGGCTACCCCCTCCGAAATTAATCGACGACCCCCAAACCGGTCAGCAAGTACCTCTAGCCGGCATTGAAATACAGTAATTTTATTCTCTTTAATTCAAATAGATTTGCTATTTTCAGATATCGATTAGTTGTCAAGACTCAATCCCCCAGCGATGCACTGATAGAGGGAATTGTGGTTAAGAATTTCGACAATAATGAGTGGATCGTGACTGGCGAGATCGAGAGGAATAATGCGTTAGTTGTTGATTTTTAATTTAGCCTAAGAAAAAGCCGGACTTCATTAAATTATAGATAATTTGAACTTCACACAATATTTAAAGATTAACTAGTTTATAAAATTAGTGAAGTTTAAATTTATTATTTTTTGCCTTTTCCAGATATGGAAACTCTTCGCACTGTGTTGTCGACAGGAAATTGAAACTTATTTGCCACTGCGTTCTCAGCAGCAAAAACGAGAACGAAAACGAAAACGAACAAGCAGAAAACTGATAAAACAATAGAACTCTTTCATTTCGCCGCAAATCTAATCGAAATTGTGTATGAACATATTCTCACGGGTCTTTTCATTGCCATACATTCGGATGTTCTCATTTTCATACAAAAATTTTGAACTTTTAGATTCTTTAAAAATGATAAATCAAATCAAATCAACTTCTTTCTGTAAACAACATGTGCTTACTGATAGAAGAAGTGCCCATTAGGAGCTTCTTGTTCGTGATAAACTGATAAGATTTTGGCTTATAAATGGAGGATTGTGTTTGCTGTACCCTGTAATCTGAAAGGGAGGATTTTTATCTTTACTTTATTTTGTAATTTAAAAGGAAGTTATTTTGGACTTTCTATCTCAATTATTGAGCCTCATGTATAGTTCGATGGAGATCACCACCTATAATTTGTAAAAACTCATTAGAATTTAGGGCTAAGGAGTGTGTAGACAAGAAAAAAGGGTGAATTTTAGAAAAATATTTTTACTGTATGCCTTGTAATTTGAGTGATTTTGGGTCTTTTGCTCTGGTGCCTCGTTCGTTTCAGTTGGTTCTTCGTCGAATTCATCTATCAAATTTCAACTTTCATTAGATTTCAATTAAATCAATACAGTCTGGGTGCGTGTGTCAGAGTGTGAGAACAAGTTTAATAGTAGATACATCATCTTTTTGCCTGTCTTCTTCCTGTCAGCCAGTTTATCTGCATTCTGAATCTGAAAATATGTCCATTTTCTAAATACGGCAATTTTTCAAACTTCTCCATGCTATGTTTCAATCACGAACCTTCATGTATCAGAATTACCGATCGAATGTTTGCACGTATTGACATAGTCGGGGACGTAAATCCTCTTTGCGTAACCGTTTCAATTTCCCGTTTAAACCAAAACCTAACTCTCCTCTCGTTTTCTATGACTGTTCTACTAATTGTTTGTCACTGCTCTCTCTACTCTTTTGATTTTCATATTCCGGTTGCCTTTTAGTTATGCTATAGAGAAACATTCATAGCATGTGACAAAGTTTCCCCGCATTTTTACGAATGTCCTCCGCACAATTTTATAGCATCAATTTCCTTTCAGTCCATTTCAATTCAAATAGCTACTTCGGTTATCGATAAAAACATAAAACTTTGTCTGGGTCTTCCAGTTTATCAGTGAGAAAAATTGCTCCTTCGCAACTAGAAATCGATGTCCGTGCGACACGCGGCAAGTCCAGCTTACAGTAGTCCGAAATAGAAGATCCTTTCAGGACAATGCAGTCAGTCCGCTCGAATTAGAAGGGTCCTCTATAAAAGGAGCTGAGAATGGCAGCTTCAAAAGTCAGAAGGAGAGGAAGTCTCTGTTTGGAAGTAACACTTTATTACCTTTTATAGTCTAGTTGATCAAAACTTTAGATACTGCAGTAGGAAGCTTAACAAACAACTTCAAAATCTACGGGAATTTCATAAAGCGGCACAAGAAGTTATTTAACAGGGGGATTTTGGCACTTTTAGCCATTGGATATCACATTTATCTGTGTAAGGTTTGCGAAATCTTATCATTTATCAGGAAAATTAAGTATTCGCTTTACTACATAACTTCAACAAGGCAGCCCCTTTATTCTACGTAACAATATGCATTTGGGTGATTGTCATTCTGTCACTAATACTCCCGATACTGGTTTCCCACACAAAGGGTATTCAGGCCAAAATTCATAGTCTTCTTCAAATTTTATGGGTGCAAATGTAAGATTTCAAGAGTTCTAACGGAAAGAGTGACAATTTCAGAGTTTTGTATATTCTATTGATCGTTGGCATATTCGCGTTCATCGTTGTAGAAGCCATAGGGGACTTTTCCAAACTACGAGGTCTCTGCGCCGTCGCATTTTATATTCTGCTCATTTTCATCTGCTCAAATAATAAGTCGAAGGTATGAAATGACAATTTCATCGATGAAGATCAGCTTTTAGATCAAGTGGAGAACCGTAATTTTGGGTTTCTGTCTGCATTTCCTTCTTGCCATTCTAATTCTGAAATGGAATTGGGGCGCGGAGCGTCTTTTGAACGTCTCCAACCTCGTGGTGTGGTTTCTAGACCATACCAATAATGGCACAGCCTTCGTATTTGGATTCATCGCCGCCCCACCGAATATTTGTGGAATGGCTCCTGTGTTTTTATTCTCGGCGCTCCAAGTTCTAATTTACTTCGGTGCAATTGTAGCAGTGCTGTATTATTGGGGCGTTATGCAGGTAAAACTTTCACAACACATTTATCTCGTGTTACAAACCATTGAATCTTTAAATAGGTGTAAATTTAACTCAGAATTTAAACACACATCAATGAATATGGTTACAGATGGTGCTGAAGAAGATCGCTTGGTTCATGCGCTTCACATTAGGCACGACTGCAACTGAATCACTAGCGGCTTGTGCCAATACCCTACTTGGAATGGTAAGGATCGGGATTTCCCTCTAGGAAATTGAATATTTTAGTCAGAAGGTCCCTTATTAATTCGTCCGTACTTGGAGAAAATGACCGCCTCGGAATTACACGCAATTTGCACGTCAGGATTCAGCTGCATTGCAGGATCCCTATTCTCTGCATACATTTCTTTTGGGGCTTGTCCAAAGTATTTAAATTCAGAAATTGAATGTATTAAACTTAAATTTTCAGCTATCTAATGGCAGCATCAATACTTTCTGCGCCAGGAAGTCTAGCCTTTTCTAAATTACTCTACCCTGAGACCAAGAAATCACAATTGAAAGAAGTCAAGGATTTGGAATTGGAGAAACCGTGGGAATTACATCATTTAAAAAATATACTTTTGAAATTAGGACTGAGTCTAACGTGATAGAATGTCTATCTAATGGAGCAGCTTCGATGGTCGGGGTGGTCTTCGCGATCGGGGCCAATCTAGTCGTCTTCAACGCGCTGATGGCTCTATTAGACGACATCATAAACTACATCGGTTCTCTAATTGGGTATAATGGATGGTCGTTTCAGGTAGAATAATATTAATATTTTCAGAAAAAAACTATATTTTTAAATTTAGATAATCTTAGGCTATATCTTCTTCCCTTTAGCATATATTATGGGAGTCACGGCTAATTTAGACGAAACATTACGGTATTTTGTGAACAAATAATAAAACGACATTTATTTTCAGAGTAGCCCAACTAATGGGCACGAAAACAGCTGTGAACGAGTTCGTGGCCTATCAGAAGTTGGGGGAAATGACTTCGGCCGGTCTTTTGAGTGTACTTTGATTTTTACCTTCTTTAAAGAATTCACACTTTGCGTACAGGCTCGATCAGCGATGATAGCCACCTATTCACTGTGCAGTTTTGCAAATTTTGGGTCTGTAGGAATTCAGCTCGAGTTGCTAGGTAAATAGTCCCTTATCAGTAGTTCGTAAATCACCTTTCCTTATCACTTTTATTATTCACTTCCAGAATAATAGTATAAAAAAGAAAAAAAGCGAGTAAATATTTTCCCAGGAAGCATGGCTCCGAGCCAAAAGCCAGTCCTGTCGAAGATCATAATGCAGGCCCTCCTTGCGGGATCAGTCAGTTCATTTTACACCGCGACCATTGCGGGAATTCTAATCGACAGCCCCACTTTGTGCCTGCCCAAAAATAATGCCGGCTCTTGCTTCGACCCCAACAAATTCATCAATCAAACAATATCGACAACAACAAATTCGATTTTCTAAAAACAATTTATTCTCATCTCTACTTTTTCTAAAACACATCTAATCATATCTCAAAACCGGGTAAAACATCATATAGCAAATCTTTTTCTTCAAATTTCAACCTGTATAAATATGCTTATACCGTCTCGTTCAGTCATGTATAGAATTTTTGATAAAATGCGAATGCGAATAAAAGATAAAACGCTTTTTCTCAACACAAGAAAATCAATAATCTATCAAGCTACTTGACTAATCCACTACAAAAGAGCACAAATAAATGGGGTGTATGGCAAGATAAAACATCGAAAATTTTGCTTTTCTAAAAAAAAAAATCTCAAACTTCCGAGTTAAAGTAGACATTGCAGTGAAGTGAGCGAAGTGGGGTAAGGAGGTTGGGGGCATTGATTCAGGGCTTTTCCTCTGCAGTCTCATAAGGAGCAGGCAGACTGGTCTGGCCAGGCTCGACTCCCCAGATCTGCAAAATTTATTCATTTTTCCAAAGAATTTAACAGGAAATATACTTATTTTTCTATGGCGAGTTAATCCCCATTGGAACGAGATGCGCGCGCGATCACAACGACTCATTTTTGCGCACTATTTTTGTGCTCACATCTCGTTCTAATGAGAATTAACGCCGTTTCTGGACTTGGCATTCTTTTAAATTTACCTGTCTGGCATATTCCGCGATGGTTCTGTCGGTGGAGAACTTGCCTGTGGAGGCGATGTTGAGCAGAGCCATGCGAGACCACGCGTTCTGATCGCGGTACACAGAGGCTACCTGCAACAAATTTGAATATTTTCTTTAGAATTTTGAAAAGTTCCCCATCTTTTCATTTCAAAAACTTCATTAGTGAAGCGAGTGAGTTTTTCAAATAAATTTTCTTCAGAAGTTTCATGTATGTATTTTCCGACCTTGTCCTGACAGGCGACGTAAGCCTCAAAGTCGGCACAGACCATGAATCGGTCGTGGTAGCGGAGCATGTTGGAGAGGTCGCGCAGTTGGTCCGGCTGCTCAGGCGTGAACAGGCCGCCCTCGATCTGCTCCACAATCTGCAAAATTCCTTTCCTCTTTCAAAATTTACTGCATTTCCTATCCATTTTCATCAATGGTGCGCGCACATTTATCGTCAACTTGTTTATTTTGCTCCATTACTATCATTTAGCAATGGCACATTTTACACATCAATGGATTGGCCATGGTTATTTCTTTCACCTGTTTGAGAGCGGGAGTCTTCTGGATGAATTCCTGGCTGGAATATCCTTTCTTCTGGAGAGCCTCGACCTCGTCGACATTCATGCCGAAGATGAAGATGTTCTCCTTGCCCATTTCCTCTGCCATCTCAACATTGGCTCCGTCCAGAGTTCCGATTGTCAGAGCGCCGTTCAACTGCAACATGTTTCAATTTTAAAGTTTTAGACTTTTCATTATTTCAATTTTAATTTTAACAAGTTCTGCTATTTCTATAGGTTTCATTCGAAATTCAATTATTTTTCTTTAAAATCTTTGCCTAAATTTTATTGATTTTTTAAATCATATTTTCCTCCGCGTACCATGAACTTCATGTTGCCAGTGCCGCTGGCCTCAGTGCCCGCAGTGGAGATCTGCTCGGACAGATCGGCCGCGGGGATTATCTTCTCTGCCATCGACACTCGGTAGTTCTCCAGGAAGATCACCTTCAGCTTGTCGCCCACCACAGGATCGTTGTTGACTATCTCTCCAACTGCGGTGATCAAGCGGATGATCTGAATTTTTCTTGTAAATTTTGGAATTTAAAGCTCGGAATCTTTCGTTCAGATTTTTTTAAAGTACATCCAAACTTGTGAATAAAAATGCGCACTCGCGGGTTGGATATCCAAATAAAAAAATTGCAAGTCAGAGTAGATGTACTTGCTTTTATTAGCGATCAGAAAAGTGGGTGAACTTTGCAATGTCTTTTTCTTAATCAAACCCACCTGCTTAGCCATGTGGTATCCGGGAGCAGCCTTGCCTCCGTAGAGGATAGTCCTGGGAACCATGTCGATATTGGGGTCGGCTTTGATCCTGTTGTAGAGCGTGATGACGTGCAGGATGTTGAGCAGCTGTCGCTTGTACTCGTGGATGCGCTTCACGTGCACGTCGAACAGACTGGACGGATTGATGTCCACGTTGTACTCGTCACTCAGGAACTGTGCCACGCGAGTCTTGTTCTCCTGCAAAATCAATATTTCTTTTAAAAGAGCATTTTTTATTCTATTTCCTAGAGAGTATTCGTTTTTCGTTCAAAAATTGAATTTTTTCAAAAACCCACAGCCTTGACTCTGCGAATCTGGTCGAGTAACTGCGGCTCAACAGCAAACTCCTTGAGCTTCTTCAACTCGTCCAAATTGGTGATCCAGTCCTCCCCGATCTTCTCGACGATCACATCTGCCAGCGAGGGGTTCGACAGCAGCAGCCATCTTCTGGGGGTGATTCCGTTCGTCTTGTTCTGGAACTTTTCCGGGAAGAACTCGTAGAAGTCTTTGAATCTGCAACAGTCAATAATTTTCTAGAACAAAACTATCTTTTTTTCTAAAACTTTATTTTTTCACGATAAAATTCCGCCTTACGTAGTGGACTTGAGTAGATCCGAGTGGAGAGCTGCGACCCCGTTGATTGCATGCGAGGCGACGATGCAGAGATTGGCCATGTTGATGCGCTTCTCTCCGAACTGATCGGCCTCCTCCACAATCGACATTCGGCGCATGCGGTCGAAGTCCCCGGGGAACTTGGTGGAAATCGCCTCAAAATACAAAATTTCATATGGTTTGAATTTTTTACTGTAGCTTTCCATTTTGTGAGAGGATTTAGTTTTTCCCACTTCACTCGCTGTAGTATCTCCTTTGAATTTTTATCTTTGAAGAATTTTCTACAAAAGTTTTTCTATGGACTTTTCATTTTTAGAACATTCTTATTGTAGCTTTTCCTTTTAATTCTTCATTCCCCGACAGGATTCTAAATATTTTATCTTGAAAGAATTTTTTACTGTAGTTTTTTTTCGGAATATTCTTGTTTCCCACCTCCATGAACTTCTGATTGATCTCGTAGATGATCTCGAGATGTCTTGGGAGGAGGGTCTGCAACATGGACACGGGCCAGCGCTCGAGTGCCTCCGGGAGCAGAGTGTGGTTGGTATAGGCGAAGGTGCGCACGCAGACATCCCAGGCCTGGTCCCATTCGAGACCCTCGACGTCCACGAGGAGACGCATCAGCTCCGGAATGCCGATCGAGGGGTGCGTGTCGTTCAGTTGAATTGCCACCTGCAAGTTCAGACATGTGTTTTATTTTTTCTACAAATTTCATTTTACTATACCTTTTCCGGGAAATTCTCGAAGGTGACCCTGATGGACTCCCGACTGCCGTACTTGGATGACTTGTAGCGCCGAATGATGTCCTGCAGCGTGGCCGCAACCAGGAAGTACTGTTGCTTCAGGCGCAACTCCTTGCCAATGAACATCTGAACTTTCTTCGTTATCTTTTTTCAAACTTCTTTTTCCACTTTCTTTTAAAATATATTCTTCCAAAAATATTCCATTTTCGATTTGTTTCCCTTCTTTCAAAAACTTGTTATTCCTTCCTCCACAAATTTTTCGTTTAAGCCTTTTTTATCCCTTTTATTCACTTACATTGTCATTGGGATAGAGGACTCGGGTGATGTTCTCGGACAGATTTCTGTCCATGACGGCCTGCACGTAGTCTCCGTCGTTGAAGAACTTCAGATGGAAGTGGTTTTCTGCCTTTGCGGACCAGAGGCGCAGCGTGTTGACGACGTTGTTGCGATAGCCGGGCACTGGCGTGTCGTACGGCATCGCGAACACCAGCTGCGTGTCCACCCACTTCGACTGAAAAAATCATTTCATTTGAATTTTCCAGATTACTGTAGTCTATTCATTTTTACTGCAACTTTCAGTGAACTTTCATTTCTGTATTCTTTCTTCAATTTTTGTTCTCTCTTCACTAACCTTTCCCTTCTCATCCTTGATGACCTTGCCATAGAAGTTGACGGGGAGCATGTACTCTGGCCTGGCCTTCTCCCAGGGATTGCCGAATCGCAGCCAGTCATCAGGCTCCTCCACCTGCAGAAAGACAACTTGCAAATTACAAAACATCACCATAAGACAATGAAATTGTATTGGAAGAGCAGAAACTGTCTTGCACCCTTTTCCAATGCTATTTCTTTTTAACGTCTTATCCTATTATCCTTTTTACCTGCCATCCATCGCGGATGAGCTGCTTGAAGATGCCGTACTCGTAGCGCAGTCCGTAGCCGTACGCGGGAATGCCCAAAGTGGCCATCGAATCGAGGAAACAGGCCGCCAATCTGCCCAAACCTGCAAAGTTACTTTTTATTTTCGGAGAAAATGTTTCATTAAATTGTTTCCCAATATCTATAGAATTTTCTGTTCGCTTTTCCTACTCCAGCAGTTTTGGTTTTATTTTTGCCCACCTCCATTGCCCAGCCCAGCATCCTCCTCGATTTCCTGCAGATCCTCGATGTCGAGTCCGAGCTGGTAGAGGGCCTCGTCGACCGTCGCCTGGATGCCCAGGTTCATCATCGTGTTCGACAGCGTTCGGCCCATGTAGAACTCCAACGAGAGGTAGTAGACTCTCTGAAAAATGTCTTTATGATTATTTTTAGATTTTTTTTTCGAGTTCTATTTTTTCTGAAAGAATTTTTCCTATTGATTTTCTTTCGTCTTCCCTACCTTGGGATCATTTTCATAGTAGTACTGCTGGGTGCGAATCCATCTGGAGACGAGATGATCTCTGACAGTGTTGGCGAGAGCGAAGTAGTAGTCGCGCATGGTGGCCACGTTCCTGTCCTTGATGATCGAGAAGTGCAGGTGTCGGTTGAACGCCTTCTTGATGTTCGCCACATTTTCCACCTCAAAATTACAATTTTAGGCCAAAACGAAGAAATTAAGTCGGATTTTAAATTTTTCGTAAGTTAAACATGATTTTTCAATTTTAGATCAAACTCAAATTTGGCATTGAATTTTAAGCCAGAAAAGTTTGACCTCGATTTTTATCTTTTACTACCTGAGCGATGCCCCTGACGGAGATCTGCTTCCTGCGGTCGTGATCCGACATCATCTTGCCTAGCTGCTTCCACAAACACTGACTGTCTACCTGTAATCAGCGAAGATAACGACCAGTTCGAAATATCAAAAACAACCAAATCAATACTTTTACGACCAAAGTGACCAAGAATTGTTCTCTAGCGATAAAAAAAACAAGAACCTGTTTGAAAAATGGAGTGATTTCATAAATTTTGATTGGAGAAGGTTTTTCTTCATTTTAAAAGAAGAATGCAGAGGAGGGGCTGGCTTATCATTTCTCCTAGCAAAAAACAAACAGAACGGAAAGGAGACGAAAGGGAACTTTTCACGTGAAGAATCGGGGAAATCGATGAAGTTTTGAAAATTTCGTGATTTCGCTGGGAGATCAAGTTTTCGGGATGAAAATTAGAAAATATTGGTCGGGGGAGATGACTGAAGATGAGGGGAGAGCAAAGCAAAAACACAACTGACAATCGATGGCCAGCGGGAAGGCAGGCAGGAGAGAGAGAGAGAGAGAGAACGGGGACGGGACAAGGGGAAGGGGGAATGAGAAATGGGAATGAAAAAGAGGAATGAGAAAGGCAGACCCTCAACTCGACTCTGATAGGCCGTAAACAAGAATTCAATCCAGCAGCAGGCCAGGCCAGGCCACACCACAAAACGCTCACTGCCCCCATCAGCTCCGTCAAAAAATCAAAATCGTCGAGTTCCTCTCGATTTCCCGAGGAAACATCCATTTCGACAATTTATCCCTAAGCCAGAAGCTCAAAATCAACACGCATTCTCAAAGGAAAAGCATAAATCCCAAAAATTTTGACCGAGAAAGTCGGGAATTCGAAAGTGCCCAAAATGAATGTGCAAGTGTCGACGAAATACGCGCAGTGCATTTCGATGAATGAATGATTACAAAGCGAATTTCTCATCGAAAGAGTGTTACAGTAATCCTTCGAAAAAATACGTTTATTGAGCAAACCGGGCGAAAATTAACAGAATCCAACGGAAAACAGCTATAGAATTATGCAAATGAGCTTAGATTATGCGAGGTTCCAAAAACTATGCAGAAAAGCTTCCATAATTTATGTTTAAAGAGGAGACTTGATATGAGATTGCACGGTGACCAGGGAGATCAAGAGAAAATGGATAAAACTTGAAGAATCATCAAATCTTGCACAGTTCAAAGTGAGATAAGGGCACTTGTCATCGGAAATCACTTTTCAGGGAAATATCTACAGAAAAGTCATGGAAAGCGAAAAAGTTAGGTCACAGATCTGTGGCTTTAGACGAATTGCTAACTGGAGGATGAAGCTCTCGGAAAGTTGCTTGAGGCCGAATTTGATAGCTCAACGGAGGCGGGGGGAGTGGAATTTTCTAAAATTATCAATGATAAAAGAACATTCTTGGCATTTATCACTCCACAAGTACAAAACAACATGTTTCTATAAGACTCTGGACAAATTTATATCACTTTGTGTTAGTGAACTTATCAAATTTATCATTTCACCAAACGACACTTTGCTTACAATTTTGTGGAAACCTCATTTCAGGCGATTTCACCACTGAAAACGATAGAAGCACTTCTTAAAAATTCAGAAAACAAATAAACAAGAAAATTACATGCTCGTCAGCTGGCGTAGAACGTCCAGATTCAGTTGGAGCGGCTAAAGGCGCCAATTCTGAGCCTGACGCCGCATTTTCCAACAAAATAGCTTGTCGAGGAGTACTGAAAACGTAGTTCTATACTTTCAACACACGAACTAAATGACTTACTATCCATGAGTCTTATACTCCTTGTCGGGAGGTATCAACCTCTCCAGCAAATGTTGTGTGGTGAACGAATTGTTGATGTTGAATCCTAGTGCCTTTCTCATCCTCAATTCGTCCGCATTCTTTTCGTTCTGCTTATTGTAGCGATAATTTGAAGTCGGGGGCGAAGGTGGTGGATGCACGGTTTCGCTCTTTAGATTCGGATTCGAATTGCTCCTCTTCAAAACCGTATCTCCGTAAGCGGACCTCCATAGCTCTTGCACGAGATCTGTGCCGAATATCACCTAAAAGCGTTTCCTTAAAAAGTCCTGCTACATTTTCCTACCCCAGATTGCAGTGTAACCATTCGAATAACAAATATTCCGTCACTTTTCAGGTAATTATCGATGAACCGTATAACTTGATCCTCCTGAGTTTCAGGGTCAAAGGGGATATCCGACATTTCTAAGTGACGGCATAGGAAGCGACGATTTGGATATGGGACTAATGCAATCACGAGCCAATAGATAAAGCTGCCAGCGGTAAAGAACACTAATAATAGATACCTGAAGCCAGCTGATAATTATGTTACAGTAATTCAGAACTCACCAGAACCAGAGGAATATGAATATCTTCTCGTTGAAAATGTTGATGACCAGGACGCACTGAATGGTGTGCTGCTGCACGTTGCCCATCACGCGAATGTCGATATCGCACAGGGAGACTCGTGGGAAGACCCCGCTTTGCTGCCAAGTCTTCCCCTGGACGAGATCTACCATAGCTCCGAAGCCGTACCACGAATAATCGTTCGTTTCCAGGAATCTTAAGAAATACTCTAGATTATATTCTGAAGTGGAAATTACCGATTCATCAAAAGCAGCTGCAGGCAGACGTTGGATAGATAGAAAAATTTAGTGCAAATGTACATGGAAGTGACGAAGAACGCAGAATACGGCAGATTGAATAACCGCATCAACCTATGAGGCCGGATTTGCTTCTTATGAAGACGGCGATGGAAGCGTAAAGCTCCCAATAAATGTGTGGATAGCGATTTGATATTGGCTCTTTTAATTTCGGGCTTGATGTTATTCGTGTCCGAGGATAATTTGATAATCTCGTGAATCTTAATCCCTGAATGACTGCCCAAGTATTTCCACAGAAACGATGGCAATCGAAAGCAAGCAGCTTCAAGTAGCAGGAAGAATGGAACCCACTGAACTTCGATGACTTATAAATTGATAGGAGTGATAATGTGCCTGATAATATGATATCCTCCTGCTTCGCTTATCAGAGTCGGCAAGTCCGGCGACGTGCTCTCTAATCGGGACATAATATGTTTCTGAGCTCCAGCAATAGTTCTCTGTGTATTGCTCCCACGCTCCGCCTAAGATATATTATATGAAATCCCCATTGAGTTATTGGGGATAAATAACTAACTGAACATATCCGGCACAAGGCACTCGATCGGTTTCCCTCCGAATTGTTTAAAACTGACTAGCACGGCCAGACCAATCAGTATGTTGCAGGTGAAGTAGGAATGCAGACGATCAACGAAATCTCGATCCTCCGACCCCGCCACATAGCGAAGCATAGACAATACCGCAGCTAACACCATTTCTTGAGGCTTCTACTGAAACTTTAAAATCTTCAAACCTAAGATTCGAATAATTACATATCACTAAGTACCGATTATAAAACTCACTTTGGTGAAAATTCGATAAAATTATGCAGTCACAAAGACTTATTCTATTTCAGCCGTCCTTATCACGTCATATCGATTGCTCGGGAGGGCTGAAAAACGATGTTTCATCAAATTCTCCCTTCGGCCAAACCTCAGAAAATGGCTATAAAAACTGCGAGAAATGTTATTGACGAGGAAGGAAAATAGGGGCCGATAGTTGAAAATATTTTCAATCAGTTGGCAAAATTGAACGTTTTTGAGAGATGAAAATGTTAGAAAAGCGGCATGAAAAGCAGGCAAAAGCTGAGGCAAAATGGATGAATAAAGAAGAGGGCAGAGAGTGGAAAGATAAAAAGAAAAGTAGTGCGAGAAAACAAACAGACATTCTGAACTGAGAACTGAGAAGTGGTGAAAATTCAAAGAGAATGTGATTTCGGACACTGAAGAACTATGTATGAAATTCATCACACCTTTGGAGCATACAAAAATATCATTTTTGAAAGGCAGGTATATTATATTTTTGAGGTCTAGAAAAAATCGATGACTACATTTTCTGAGCCCAAACATCTGCATGAGGTTAGATTAAGTGAGAGGAGACCAAGGAAATTGCGGTTTGGCGGCCTTTTGCCAAGGGGAAAGGAGGAATAATCGATACTTCAACAAAACATGGCAAAGATGGAAATGTATCTGATGAATTGTAGAACAGAGGAATTTATGCAGCTGCAATCCAAAATAAACAACATTTCTCATTTACTATTGGAAGTCTAATGCCATATCCAGGGAAAATGTATACTAAAGAAAAATTTCGATTTAAGACGACAAAAAGACGTGATCGTACCTGTATCTCTATCTGAATCACATCTGTACCTGTATCAAATATCATGACTGTATTTATAATTCATAAATCAGCATTTTGTATTCCACATCCACTTTTTGAGAAGAGTATAGGGGAGGAGGGTAGGGAAAAAGAAAAAGTGGGTGTGGAATGTGCGACCTGGTATCATAACACTGATTTCGCTCGTTTGATCTACCCCTAGTTTATTTTGGTCTGATAAAAATGTTCCCTAGATATTATTACAAACGGTTGCGGTTATTAGGCGGATAATAGTATAGGAAGTCATCTTTAAATGGCTCGAATTTTTCATTAATTTTTTTTGCAAAATCTTACTTGCGAAATCCCGCACACAAATTTGCACAAAAAGTCAGATTTGAGGCTGCAGATATTAATTTCCCTTTGGAGATGACGATGGCTCTTTGTGATGCAAGAGCTGAAATGTTTTTGTTGCTGTCACATGGCTGCATGGGGAGATCCCTTTTTATTCATAATCAGCAAACATTATCCCCCCTTCCTTTGGTGGAGATGTTTGGATAAAGTGATAACGTGTGATAGGAGAAGATTAACTCTATCTAAATCCGCATAAATCCGGCTAATGTCTCTACGCAACGAGATAGAAGACTTGCATTTCGCTTTCTGAACACTTCATTTAGCTGTAAATTCCTGCTTCTCTTTAATTTATTCCTTTTTGCAGGAGTTTCTAAATTTTATGGAAGTCGCCTTTAGTCCCCAAGCTCCGATTGGAATCAAAAAGAAAGTGAGGATTTCCGATGAGTTGGACATCAAATTCCAAGATCCTACGATCTCTTCCAGCACTGACTCAAATTCCATACCAATTTTATTCGAGGACCCATTTATCAAGGTACTTTGACGTGTTCGCCGCTAAAATTCGGCGTTGGAAAGAGCGTGCTTCAATGAGAAATGTATGTTATCATTCCTTTTCAACCGTTATTGGGAAGAAAGAAGAAAGGGGAAAACATTCATTTTGCATTAGAGCGTGCTCTTTTCAGCGTCGAAGTCTAGCGGTAAGGGTCCGTTCAGGCTTTGTTGCAATGTAACTTGCAACTCGCTTGAAATAGCATAAGAAGTGAAGAGTGCGATTAAATAATTTTTTGTGTTCTCTTGATTTCCCGTGCTATTTCGAGTGAGTTTCAATGCAACTAAGTATGAACGGGCTCTAGGACACGATATCAAGTACAGAAAATAAATCTTTTAAAAATTTGCTAATTTCAGATTACTGAATGTTTTCTGACGATCAAAGACTATTTCTATCCTTCTGCTTTGCCAGTACATATTGATTTCGAGAAGATCACTTCGATCAAATGTGAGAAGCAGAACGAATCTTCATCGGCCAAAACCTGGGGCATCGATAACGAAAATGACTGCTGGTGGGCGAAGGACGCTTTCAGAAACGCAAGAACCTATTCTGGAGGCTATAACGTCATCATAACTTGCAACGGAAAGCATATGGGATTCACCGTATTTGATATCCACGACTTTATCGATATTCTAAAGCCTCTATTAAACGATGATGTTCAGGTTTCTCAGGACTCGTGAAAACTATGTATTTATTCACCTCCCTTGATTTCATTTGAAGTACAAGATTGACTTGTCATGCTCATCATAATCGCTGAATTTAATAAAGTTTTATGTAAAAATTAACATACATTTTCAATTTGTGTAAAAAAGCTGATCTTCATTATTTCACATGTAGTGCTGGTAAAATGAACAATTCAAAGTGTTCCGATGGAAGGACAGTTCAAAAGGCTGGTGGGTCGAAGGAACGAGACATGCACGCGAACTCGAAGAGCAAGAACGCGTCCAAGAGCAAGAGCAAGTCGGGCAGCAAAATGTCGATCATCAACAAGTCCGGCAAGAGGCTCAAGGCTTCCGCTGAGGTGCTCAGAGATAAAATCACGTAAGATCATAGGATCACTTTGACAATCACCTCATGCAGTCTGCATGATTTTATGGACGAAGTCTATTCTTTTCTCCTTCTTTAGAAAAGGTCACGTCCATCAAATCATGGACTTTTCAAAGATTCTCTTATTCTTGAAATAATCATATTCCTTTCAGAAAGAAGCAGAACTCGAAAATCAGCGGCGTGTCGGGAGGCGCGGAAATCTCTGCGTTGCTCTCGAAACAGAGCAAACTAGGCAGGAAATCGAAGGAGAAGGCGACTGTGAGCATCGAGAAGGAGCATCCGCAACAATTACTTGCTGCTGCTAATGGGAATGCTAATGGCGGAGACAAATCCAAAGACCAACAACAACAACAGCCATTTATGCCCAAAGACAAGGAGAAAGATAAGGAAAAGGTTCGTTTGGTTTTCTGAGTTCGAAAACAAAGATAAAAGTTGCAGATTTACTCTGTGAAAGAAGCGGAGAAAAACAACCAGATGAGTGTGTTCGAACCCATCAAAGGCAACGTATCGCCCTATCAATGCAAACAGAGAACTGTCGAGTTGAAGTGGAAGCATAAGGATGGAGGTTTGTACATTTTCAGTCATTGATAAAAAATTGTAAAAAGTAGTCCCTGTATAATTTACCTGATTTCTTTTCTTTTCTTTTCCCTACACTACCTAGCAGGAATGCCCACAGATAAGGCACAGGCACGAAATTCTCCTTACCACTTTTATTAATGGTTAGATTAGCATAAATGATTACCGTAGATTACAGTATGTTTAATTTAGAGAAGTCAAGCGGCACATTGGACGAGGCAATGGGCAGCAGTCAGACATCCGCACCCGCAGTCAATATGGACACCGTAAACAAGTACAGAACACAGATGCAGACTGTGCAGAGGAAGAAAGACGCAAAGGAAAGGTTGAGTGATGAGGAAGAAGAGGTGGGGATTTTTATTTGATCATTTAGAAAGTTATTCTCTCTCTAACGAGAAAAGGTGTGGAGAAATCGCACATTCTATTTTTTAATTTACCAAAAAGTTATTGAATAGAAAGATCATTTTTAAAACTGTCATTCTTCTGAGTGTCTAACAAAATCAATCAAATAAACTATTGCAGATGGACAGGGAGATGAAGCACATCAAGCGAATGCTGGAAGTGATCAAGATGAAGGAGACTGCAGAACATGCCTGCGGAGCTGAGATCAACAATCTGAACAACTGGTTGAATGCGACTGGGAGTGCTGCTGATGCGAACACGCCGAACGAGACAATTCACAAACTCGCCTTCTCCATGACGCAATTCGTTACGGGCAGGAAGCTGTGCACGCTGACCGCCGCTGATGGGGAGATGCGACTGTTCGCTGTCAAGAAGGAGAAGGTTGGAATTATGATGGCGTTCTTTTGATTTTTGCCCCTTCATTTTTGACGTCACTTATGAATCTGAATTATGACGCCAACTATAATTCTGAAAATGATGACGTCACATTTGCAGTCAGTGCCGATGATCCACGCCTACATAATGCTCAACAAGAAGCAAGTGGCCGAAATCATCAAGAAATGAGGAGAAACTAACGCGAATGGATGAAACAATAAGACGAAGCGCAAATAAACTCATTTGAAAAACTAGAATACATTACTTTTTCATGAAAATTATGCCATTGAGAAAAGCTGATCTTCACGATAAAGTGGTTTAGTTGGGTTGTTCTTCTTTTGTCGAGTTGCTGTAAGTTGGAGGGATTTCAAAAATCCACAAAAGGGTTGATATTCAGTTGGAAATTCGCCGTTTCTGTCGCAAATCCTCCCGACGTGCTGGTCTGGAAACATCTACTTTAAAAATAGGCTTAATAAGAGTATGTTATAAATACCCAATACTCCGAGTGTTGTGTCGGGTATGAAATTTGCAGCCCTGTTCAAAAGTACAAAGTGCCATTTACCACAAGTCCGAAATCAATCAATCCACTCCACAAGTCCTTGTTCGGCTCTTCCTGTTCAGGTCGTCAATCACTGGGAGTCCAACAGAAACTTGCGAACCTCTCGTCTACCAAGCAAGGAATCAACCATTAGACGACCCACACTCACACCCACACACACACATCCCATATACAACTTAGTCGTTAAAACGTTTATTATCTGATTAGGAATATTTTATGACTGTCGTTGGCTAACATTTGTCGATAATTATTTGTCATATTGCGTAAAACTACTGCAGACATAAAAATTTTCAAACCCATAATTTTAGAGTTAAACAAGCTGTTCTAGAAAAAAATCATTCGAATTGTTATCTTTTGACATTTCCAAAAATGAATTTTACAGCCTAAACCTATCCTTGCGCAAAGTGCCTACTTCGTCGTAGTTTGACAAAAATTTGATAAGCGACTCATTTCGAGACGGGCGCCCACTCAATGAATTGTGATAAGAGACGTAATATAAGATGACCATTCAGGGAATAAGATCGAAATTTGAATTTAAAATTTTGTCTTATCTTACTATAAAAACTGTTTTAGGATGCTGGCACAAGTTGTTAAGTCGATCTTATTCACGTTGGCAATTATTTCATCAACAGCGTTTTGTGAATTTGCATCGAGACGTAGGTGAATTTGATAATTCTACACATGTTTCTTTAAGTTATGACTTGAAGCTGATATCAAGCTATTGACATAATGTAGCTAAGGATTGTGTCGATAGGGGGTATTGATTCGCAGTGAGATAGCCCTCATTTTGCCAAATATAATATCTTCCAGAAATTTCGCTGGAGGAATAAAAAAGAAAATATTTTCAAAGATAATATGCAATATTTAGCCAAGGAGTGTGATCCGTCAAAGGAATCGAGATTCTTCGTGCATTTCGTGGATGGGAGTGGAAATAATCCCAACGCGATTGATCAGGTATTGACTTCGTAAGACGAAATGGAGAATATGAAATGGCGGAATTTTTCAAAGTTCAGAATTTTAAACCACGTATGCTCGTGACTTCTTTACTTTTTGTCGTTAATAATCGTTAAGCCCACTGAGAGCAGAGCACCTGTGAAGCGCCCACGAAGCATCTGCGAGTGGCGCGTGCCACCCGTGGCCGCTTCGTAGGTGTTCTGCTCTCGGTGTTGTGCGCTCTTGCTTTATTTGTGCCTTTGTTAAAGAGCCTAATCGAGTCTCTCATAAAATTCCGCTTTAAGTGAAGATACTTCAGACATTCAAATACATCAGCGATCAAGCCGAATTCTATCTGCAAGGCAAATCTCGATATATCATTGGAGGTAATCGATTCGATGAAAATAAAATACTGAAAATCGGAATTTAGCCATAGTGTCGGATTTTATCGTTTATCCTCACAATGCCACCTCTCGTCAGGATGTAGTCGCGGCGCGAGTCTTCATGAAATCGTCGCTTTCAAGTAACGGGAAACTGTATGACGTTCCAACGTAAGTATTTTTCCATTATTTCTGCTACATATTTTATCAACGCTTCGCTATTCTAAAAGAAACTGTAAACGGTCATTAGACTCATCGCAAACGATAGATTTTTAGTGCAGTCGACACGTTCCTCTCCAGCGAATACTCTAAATATGATGCACAGAAAGAGCCTCAGCCAGTCGCTATAATCTACGCTTTTGAAAAGTAAGTGGTTCAAAATCTGAAATTCTTGTTCTATCTGAGCTGTTCACTAATAAAACTCGTACAGTAGGGCATTCAAAAAATGAAAAATTCGGATAGCCAATATGAATACGAAAAACTAGAGACTAGAGAGTAGGATTGGAATTCTAGGTCACTGTCTTAGGAATTAATTGTTCTAATATCCTATTGTCTTTGTCTTAATACTTACCACTCGAATTGCAGTCCGTCCTTCGGTTTCGACGGCTTCGCTTCTGCAGTCAAGAAACTGCAAGCCAAGGTATATGCATCTAATTTGTTATTTTGATCGTCAATAATTATCAGGGATTCCTCGTACTGGTATTCGTCTGGTATGACGTTACTCGAATCGATGTTCTTTCCTACCGAAACCTGATGTCTCCTGAGAATATGATTACATCCTACGTTGAGCCTGCAATTTGGGTACCTGCTCGAGTTTGTGCAACGTAAGAATTCAAATGCAATAGCATTCTGACCAGCAATTTGGCAGAATTGATTTTATATTGGAGTTATAGTTGGAATAGATTTTTCCAACTTCGATGCTGGGAAGGACTAGAATTTTTCCCACAACTTTTTTCGAATTCCTTCTTTCATTTTAACATATCCAATGATATAACACACAATTGACCAAATATTCTCTACGGTTTAGATGACGTTTGGAGGTATTTCTTTATTATACAACATTAAGTAGCTATATTTAGACGAGGAGTTCCAGTGATTAATCAGAAAGGGAGCAGTGGAGGCATGACTTCTCCATTCTATCCAAACAACTACCAGAATTTCGATATTGCTGATTATTACATAGCTGCTGAAGAGGGAAAACAGGTGAATCCATCATATCCTATTATTATAAGTCATTTGGAGATCTCGTGACATTATGAGGTAGCATAAAATAAGCTGAGAATAAGGTAAAATTAAAACTCCTTTACCACACTATTTCGTATGCTACGATGCCACGAAGTAATGAGGTTTCTTAGTTGCCTGAATGAATATTCATCACTTTAGATAATGCTGAATTTGGTAGATTGCCAGACGGAACTGGGATACGACAATTTGTTAGTCTACAAGAGTGCTAACATGGATGAGAACACTGTTCTTTGGGGGTATTTTTCTCGTTAAAGGAAGAATTTTAGTCAAGTTCATTTTCAGTTGGACCGGAAATGTGACTTCCCGAAACATTTCAGTAGCCTCAAATGTTGTCTCGATGAGATTCCTCTCAGACAAACAGAACGTCTTCAGGGGATTCAACATCAGTTGGTGGTCATTTTGATAAAAAAATGAATTTCCGAATACACTAATATTTCCAACTTTCAATGCATTTAATAAATTTATTTACTCGTCATAATATGTAAATCACATAATCGTAGTCAAATTAGTGATTTTGATTGACGTAAATTACTTATGAGAAATTTGAATTCGTCGTTGAATTAGCTGAAATTTAAAATTTGATCAATCGTCGTTGAGTTAATCATTACCAATAACCCCTCTTCAAAAGAAGGCGAACTCAACACAGTGCTCCGTCGATGCCCGCCAAAGAGAGCCGTCTGGGCTCAATAATCGAGCCTGAGGAGTCCCGCCTGAGTAAATTTATCCTGACTTACTTAAGACTGCTGATATATCATTACAGAGCGTCTGGTCCAAATAACCAAAGTCTACAATCAGCTATACGACGCTATAGGACAGGCCGATGCTCCAAAAGGAAAACTTGAGGAGTGTCGACTGGCAGTGAAGGATGCTGTGGAAAAGATGTTCGGCTATCGGGTGGTAAGCATTTGGAAAAGAGCATTTCACGACTTGAGAAACACATCAATGATTTGAAGAAAAATATAATAGATTGTTATTGTGCTATAGAAGAAATTTAGAAAAAAGGAAAATGTTTTCTGGTTCTTTAACTCTCTTTTATGATCTCTCTATTTGCCACACGCACATTCTAGTTTTTTCAAGTCATTGTCACTTCTCTATACTCTACATCGCTTGAAAAAGAACTTATAACTAAGAAAATTATAGATTTTGACGGAAATTGATAGACAAATGAATCGAGATCACAACAAATATCGATAGAACAAAAGTAAAATCTTGTATTTAGTGATTAGAAGATGATTTTTCATCGTATTTGTGAGAGAAATGAAGGACTTTGCACACCGTAATTCATATGCTAATTTTACAAATTCGCATGATAATGAAAAATCATAATTTTCTAGTAAAACAAATATCTCCAAACATTATTTAGGGTTTCAAACGTGATAAACGACCTCGATTTTGATGTATGTGTCAAGTGTCTTGGCAAAATTTATGAGTTCTATTAGAGATCTTAGAATTTTCAAAAATAAACGAGCAAAATGAGAGAATAATTGTGCAGATAAATGCATCGTTTGAAGCCTAGATGATTTTAATAAAAATTCTTAAATTACTTAGTAGAAATTGCTATTGAAAAATGCATGAGATAATAATTTTACAGGATGTCTCGAGCGTTCAGCCGGTGTTAGATCAACAAATTGAAGCTGCCAAGAGAGCTGCTGCTCAGAAAGGACAGCTCGACGAGCCAGAGTACGTTGAGGTCAATCTCGAGGTAAGCATTTCAAATGTCTAACAAAATGGCAGTTCTAAAAAATTGTCAATATTTAACCTGACTGTCTTATTTTTCTCTCGTCTACTATCATCCGAATTTCATTCGACGGCATGAAGGAGTGCGAAATGATTAAGTTGTGAGAAATGCTAATTTCTGCTAATATGACAAATATCATTGGAAACTCATTTCTTTGGAATAAGAGAATGTGAACATTTTTAACTGATATCATATTTCTTCAATTGGATTATATCTTCATTTGAAGCGCAACGCAAATAAAAATGTAATGCATCATTCCAAAATGAAAATAACCTATTATTCAACTCATACCTAGAAATGTCAAAGGGTTAAAATTAGCATTTGAATTTTTGAGTTGAAGTTTTTCAACGTTTTCCTTGACCTATTTTTTTCCTTTTGCTGAGTGATAATCATGGAGAAATATTGTATCAGCGTGATCGGCGAGGCTAACTAAGAACAATACCCGTTCCATTCCGTAAATTCGAGTTTCCGTCGATTTTTCGTTTATTTTCATTCCGTTTCCGAAAATCTTAAAAGTAATTTTCGCACAGTCCTGTTAAAGATAGAAAAAGGGAATATTTCTCAATGTTGGCCTTAGAGCGAACAAAATTTGACACACTACTATTAGTCATTTTTGATATTAATTTTCAGGTGTGTGTGTGTGATTGTGTGGCGGGAAGTGATGTTCGTCTACCTCCTCGTGGTGCTTCCTGGATATCCTGCAAAGGATAACTGAACGACGAACGGCAATCTGATCTATGAAAATCTCAAAATATTTATTCTTCTTTTATTTGAAATTTGAAATGGATAATAAATAAATGAATAAATAGTTCAAAAATTAAAGAAAGAAATTTTCACAATAATGCATGCCCTAACATTTCCATCTTTGCACCTATTTATCTTCCAGATAAAACTACGAAGAATCTCTAATTTTACTTCTGAATTTCCAAACTCATTCATCTGTTGAATTCGAAATTTCTACGACTTTGTCTGGGAAACATTTGCACTTTTTTCTTTCTCCATCTCTTTCGCCGACTTGTAAATCTTATCGCAAAACTGTGGCATCTGCACCGGAAACACGTTGTTATTGTATTCGCTCTGCATCTCTTATTGCATTACTTCGCTGACCCGGCCTTTCTTCGCCAGATAAAAAGTGCACTTTTGCCATTTGCTTATCCCTTTGTTCGAAAACTGTTTATCTTTGTCATTCTCACACTCAAATCGCGCAATACGGCCACTTTTCCATCAACCATTATCCCCTTTCTTACAGTAAAATCGGTGTAAGACAAAGTTGCTTCTTCATCGATTCTTCTCCAATTTTTCGAAAGTACGAAATTCGACTTGAATTTCAGATTCTCGAAAACATTGATGATTCATTGCTCTATTTCAAATCTTGTCTTTTCAGACATCGCCCAGCTGCGCTGCTTTTTGCCTTTTGTATGTTTTTGTTTTTCTATATTGTGAGCGATGATTCTTTCTCTGACTCTTCCATTTTCTAACCATTTCCTCTAAATATCTCCAGAGCAAACCATTTCATCCATTTTTACTCCTCAAATCGATTTTCAACCTATAAATTTGAATTTTCAGATATCGTATCTCAGCTAATTATGTTCATCTAAGTTGGACATTTTCGAAGCCTAGATCTTTGGATTCCAATAGGGACATAAAAATTTTAAAAAGGTGAGTTTTTCTTTATTTTTTCAAAATCATCGTTCTAGTCCTTTAGAGTATAATTGTTAGGTTTATGTCTTCGACAAGAAGTTGTTTGGGATCCTTTGTAAATTTACTAAAGTTGTAATAATTCTGAGTATTATTCAGCAGACCCGGAACTCCTATTCCCAAAATTTCTCGACCTGAAGATCAGCCTGAGCGGAATAGAGGATACCTGCAATTGTCGGTATGTTATGGAAAAGTTCAAGTTAAGAGATATGTAAATACAGATTTTCCTTCTGAAAACAAACATGTCATTTCTATATACTGTACTCTAATTTTATGTTTGTGGGGCATTGCGGACTGGGATAATCTAAATGAGTCGGTTTTTAGTCTCGCTCGACTTCGAGAGCTGCCAATCCTTCTAGCAACTACTATTACGGCGACGAAGTGGAGAAAATGGACATTGTAAGTGATGAAAAATATCAGCTAAAAATGCCAAAAGTCAAAATTAGCATTCGGATTTCCAAGTTGAGATTTTCGTCAGTTTTCTTGAGTGCTAATAGTGGAAAATGCGCTTTGGTACTATGGTAATACGAATCTCTGGTCTCTGGATGAATTATCCACACAAAATATGAAATATGCATAACATTTACGATTTAGGAACAACCACACCAAGCTACCTCCCGAGGATCGATGACGAATCTGATCAATTTCGGCGAGGATATGAATTCGGCGACCAAATTCGTTCAAACCCTCGATAGAACTTTGAACAAGGAAAATAGCATCGTTTTTAAAGGACAAATTCCTAATAATTCGTATGGTCGAAGGTATTTTGTAACAAATTTCAAAACCTCTAACCTGGCTAATATTATAGCTTCAAATTGGAGTTGTTAGCCGAGGAGGAAATCGATGAGATGGGAGCCCCAAAACCTGCTTCCACCATTCCCCTACAAATAATTTGTACATTTGAAGAGTAAGATCAAAGAACTTTTATTTATGAGCAACATGGATCCATTTTAGTGACACCATCACAGTTAAGGCCAGTAAGGTCAGCGAAGGAAAGCCGATAGAGGAAAAAGTGGAGAACGTCAAGTACAACAAAGGCGATCAGAGCGACCAGATCAAGATCTTCATCGACGTCAGAAAGAGAGACTTCGAGGTTTGACAGCTTACATAAAAATAATAAACAAATGAGACAATTAGGACGCACAAGAATTGTTTTAGGTTTACGCCAATGATGAGGCGATCGGAGGCATTCCCTATAGCGATCTGTCAATTGTGAAGAAAATCACAGTCGACGGCTACATCGGTGTGAGTGATGTCGTAGTAAAGGACCGCGTAAGTTCATATAATCCAATGAATCAATTATCTGATGCAAAATCTTTCAAATTTAGATAAGGCTACAGGCGATTGCATTGTCCCCTCGCGAACTCCGTGCCCGTCAAGACGCCATGCTAGCGGCGCTCAACGCGACTGAAGACGGCAATTGTTTCTACAATTCCGTCTGTAAGCATTTTTGAATAATGTTGCATTAAAAAGCTAATTTTATTTTAGCGCTCATTCTGCACGGGAACGAGCAAGCGAGCGGAGATCTGAGAAGGGAGTGCACTGAACACATGGTAAGTTTAATTTTTAAATTGAATTTATCTATAATCTCTGCGAAAAGTTGATCCCTGTGTTGGTTTTCGTCTATCTTTTTCATTATTTTCATATCTGATTTCTCTGTTGCAAAAAGTTTTTCTATGATTTGATAAAGAAATTAAGATCTTTTCATATAGTTTTAGAAATCGAAATATCTTTTTTCAGGTGTGTGTGTGTGATTGTGTGGCGGGAAGTGATATTCGTCTACCTCCTCGTGGTACTTCCTGGATATCCTGCAAGGGATAACTGAACGACGAACGACAATCTGATCTATGAAAATCTCAAAATTATCTTTGAAATAGACAATAAATCATGTGTTTAACTAATTAATAAATGAATAGTTCAAAAATTCAAGAAATTTTCATAGCCATGCATGCTCTAACATTTCTATCTTTGCACCTATTTATCTTCCAGATAAAACCACGAAGACTCATATCGTTCATGCTCTGCTATTTCCGTGATTAGACTCTGTAACCAGCAGCAAAATTTAATAGTCAAACTTCTAATTTCCAATTTAACCTGGAATAATTATTGTATTTTTTGTTTTATTTCAGAATAAACAACAGATTAATTCCGATAAAAAGCAGCAATAATCAAAATCTATCAACATCGCGTCAAAATAGTATCTTCGAAGTGCAATGACCTTTTTTTACGTATATGAGTCTATTTAAAATATCAATTTCACTCATTTGCTAGTAAAAATGATCTTTAGCTTGGCTCCTAGAAAAAGACACCGGCTTTTTTCTTTTCCTATCTTGCCTCTCCATACTATTTCTTAGAAAAACCGATGCCTTTTTCTATTAGCCTTTAGCTTGAATTTTTCCCTGTTTTACGTTTCCGCACTTGTATAAATGATATTTAGAATATAAAATATCAGCTCATATGATATTCTGTAAAAATGCTTTTTTTCATAAATAATAAATAACTTGTCTGTAAATCTAAGCACAAAACACGGAATAAAAATGATAGACTTCTTTAGTGAATATTTCAAATGGCTACCAAATAACCGCATATTAATTGGAAATCAGATCGTACCTTTCACTCATTACAAGTTTTATTGATAAAAGATAAAATTACTGTTATCTTCAGTTTTTTTTTTCTGAAAATGTACTATTGAATAATGTATATTTGATATTTGATTATGACAATATTAAATAAAAAGTCTGGTGAATGCTCATTTCTGGAAAGCATTTGCTTCTCATATAATGGAGAGCAAGAGTTAGAAACAAAGAGTATACAATATCTACTTCCTCACAGTCCATAATATAGAAATATCTTCTCATTAAATATTAATGCAATTTAAACGTCAATGATATTTTATTTGTATCAAGACGAAGAGAAGGGAATAAATAGATTTTTTGTTAATGTCGTTCTAATTCACCTGCCGATTGAAGTATATAACTTGAAGTTTTCGAGAATTTATCAAGACAGCGCGATAAATTCCGACTCTATTGGTACCTATAAAATTTTCTAATTTTTCAATAATTTTCCCTATGGAAATGGAAGAACATAATAATAGCAGTAAGATATATTAATTTAAGGAATAAAAAATATCTCCATAATAATATCACTATATGGAAAATTTTGTAGGGTCTTAATTAAAATATGATGTTTCAGTGTTAAATGATATTGAATTCATTAAACATATTGGAGAGATATCCCTGGTGTGGATTATTGTCTCCATTATAGTTACTTTTTCAATTATTATACCTAATTTACTGTTAAGAATTTCCGACAGCGAATTATTGGAATTAAAGGATGTAATTTGACTTATTTGGAAAATATTATAAAATTATTGAATTGATTATAGGCGCCTTATTACCCAATATATTATCAAATGAGAAGATTAGCAACTTTCTTTTCGGATGTGTTAGCTGCATTCTCATTAACAACACTTATCACATTTCTTATGATTGCATTAGTGGTATATCTGTCTGGTAATTCGCATTCGTTAAAATTTCTCTACAGTGGCGGTCGAAAGTTTTGAAAAATTATCATTATGAATGCAGACTGGTATGTCTCATAATTGCGGATTAATTAGAATGAAATTTTGCACACATATTCTTCTCTGTTGTAATACTTCTTCGTTCGTTGGGGTATAGAAATACCTTGACTTCCGAACATTGTATTAATTCTCCAGTATAATTGAGATTTTAGAGATTAGGAGATAGAGTTCATACTCAACACTCAACATAGAAAGTATGCAGATCCAATAGTGTAGTGAGAGGGGGAACAGGAGAAAGCAATCTTGCAGTTAGGTGTTGTTCAGAGAGGAAATAGAAGAGATGGTGCAATTCAGTCTCATGCAAGTGCTGGAATTAGCTTATGGCTTTTAATATATGAAAGATGAAACAGTAATTTGTATTTTCCTACTTTTATTTATTCATACTGGCCGACTAAATAATTGGATAAAACGGAGATTAGGTGGAATACAGTAGGGCGGACGGAGCCTGAACTCTGTCTAGAGTGGACTGGAGGAACCCTCTAGGTAAGACTGGGAAGGAACTGTCATGACAAGGGGAGGAGCATGCAAAGTTAGAGATTAGCGAGTTCAGGGATAGAGACAGTGATCGTAATCACAGTCCGATCCCGTTACACTGCATTGAGAATTCTTACCACTTTCCACTCGAATTTATCTACAATTATTGGTCCTACCAGACTACATTTATAATCACAATTGTTCCAAACTTTTGACCGCCACTGTACACTAATTTTAGAAAAGTAATTTAGACTTAATTGAGAACAATCCTACTGATATTAATTGGGTAAGAAGTTCGCAAATGGCGAAATGAGTTCTTGAATTGGAAACGTTTGAAGTTCGATTATTGCCTACACTATTTTATAAATACTCTTGATTTAAAACGTCATACTATCATTTTCTCATTTCATCATTTTGCCATACATACAAAAAGCCATTTCGTCATTCCATCAATTATAGGTTGACGGGTTACTAACTATATATGCTGCCGTGCAATTTTTCATATGGTTTTGTTGTTTCGTCATTTGCTTCCTCTTCTTTATTCCGATAGTGAGTTCAGCCGTAGCATTGCTTAGCATCTGCCTTATTATCCAACGACTCGTGCTCATGTATGAACTACCACGACTAACAAAGCTGCTTACCAAGTAAGTGAAAAATTATTTGCACTATTAATATAATGAAAATTGCAGGGATAATTTGAAAAGGATCATTCGTTGCATTATGCTGTTTGTGATAATTCACAATTTAGTGCCTTTGATTATTACAATTATGCTTATAGTTTTCGATAAAAAATTAGAATATGGACTAATTCTAATTGTAAGTTGAAGACATCACGTTTTCAATAATTTAACCATGCGTAAAGTGTTATGATTAGAGAGGTCAAGTCTGTTTCTTTCAAGAGAGAAAGAACGCATGAAGTGTTCCGACGCTTCAATTATCGTTAATTATTCCGTTAATTGGTTATTAATTTTATGAAACCAAAATACTAAATAGGGTAATAAATGACGCCTGAAATGATGGCGTCGTTGGTTTTTCGAAAAAAAACTACTTGGCCTCTCTAGCTATGATACAATAGGAGACATAAGTTTCGAATCACCTATTCTCTATCCCTGTGTCAATGTTTAGAAAAGTCGCTTGCACTTCTTCAGATTTGGCTGAAATTTAGCATAATTCCATGTTTTTCATGTACAATGTTTTCAAAAATTCAGCTAAATTCGATCAGTACTGAGTACAGATTTTCGAATTTTTGATGTCGACACAGAATGAGGATTATCCAGTAATTTTGTTCGACACTGATAACCCTTCTTACGTTACTTCAGTCTATTTTATATATTATTTTTAATGCATTAGAAATTGCACAATAATTAAATATATTTAGTTATCATACTTATCTTTGGATATTCTGGCTCTTTTTGCATCGCTTCTCTACTTTGCTCTATATTTCAAATTTCGTGAATTGGGAAGATTATCATCGTCAAGTTCGAAATATAAATCTGATAATCGAAGAATATTATATACCATGCTACCTTTATTCGTGCAGTATGTAAGCAAATTAACACACAATTGGTTTATTTGATCTCTTTGGCTGTTAAACTCGGACATCACAGGGACAGGATGCAAAACTTGATCCGAAATACCCTTTAAGGGCTAACTTTTAGTTGGGCTTTTACACATATCAATTCAACTCTAATTCATCGTGGTTATAACATTTTCGAAGAAATAGTATTGAGGTTGAGATCAGTGAGAAAGATTTAAGGAATACTTGAATTCGAAAATGATAAACGGGGAATGGTCATTGCGCATCAAAATCTTTGGTGCGCAGCGGCATACACCTATTTTTTGGATAGGGATTACTGCCAGTACAACTAAATTCATTTTTCTATTGAGTGATTTGACTTACGACATTTGAAAATTATATAATTATTTAATATACAAAAATAATCATACAGATTAATTTAGGTATCAACAATCAGCTTCTCAGTATTAATATACTTATATTATAGTAATAATTTAAAGCGTGTTCAAAATAAAATAAAACAAAACTTTAAGAGTCAGACGTGGATGACATTTTCATGATATATGGGATTTCTTTCTTATTTTCACGACTATTTGACGCATGCTTATCGTGCATAACTGTTCCACTTTCGTTTATAGTTGCCAGCCCGAAACGACGCCAAGCCATTAGACGATATTTCTCGAAAATGTATGAAATTATAATATTAAAAATGGTCAATTTCTAGATGTTAATTGCGTAATTCTTAGTTCAGCTGACATGAATTTTACGATGTTAATTTAAATTGCAAGAGTTAATTCGAATACTTTCAAGTCTCAGAATTGTTTGAATCCAACGACGATAAAGAAAACTTTCCAGCAATATTTTTTCCTTAATTTTAATGATGAATTTCAGAAGGAACAATAGACCGAGACCTTTGACGTCCATGATCAGCCGCAATAATCGTAATAATCAGATTCATTCATCATCGAATCAAAATATAGCTGCAATTGCATAATAAATGATCTTTAAAGAATAAAAATATTATTTCATAAAATATGCTTGTGATAAGACTAGTTCATAAATAAATAATTTGTCTGTAAATCTAAACACAAAACAATAAAAATGCCAACCTTCTTTCTAGTCAATATTCCAAATTTCTACATATAATTTTATAATCAATTTTTACATAATGGTGTGAAAACTCATTTTTCAATTTCAACTTCATTTTATCAAATCATAAAAGAGATAATTACTCTCATTGGCTCTTCAATGATTTTACCTGGGGTGGGACCTAAGTAAAAATTACTGCGACAGTAAAATATTACTGCCTCATTTTACTACCTTCCATAATTATCTTAATTATCGTAATTAGGGCTTAATTAACTTCATTTTTTTTACTCATTCTGCCACTTAGGGTACGGATCTTCAATTGTGTGAAAAGAAATCGCAAGTTCGTTTAGCCGTTACGTCAGACTGCCAATTTACTGTGACAGTAATTTTTATTTAGGTCCCACCCCTGAACACATTTAATGGTAGTTGTTTTAATTTTCATGCATCTGATTAAATTATGCACTGACATTTAGGCTTCACGTTTTCGATTTTATAGGATTATTTGGAATAGTTGCATTTGCTGGTGCAATTATTTTTCTTCCGATAAAGCCCAATATCCTCTTAGCAAGTTGAAAAGTGGGCTTGTTGAATTGTTGAGATTTAATTTAACGAAAATTTTTCTCACTCGAGTTAAAGATCTCTGATTTAAAAAAATATATATATTTACATTAATAAAATTCAGTTCTATCGATATTATGATTTTATGCATTTGGCTGAGTTGAGATATCAGAATGAAAGAGGTTATTTTCTTATTTTTTACAATTTCAAGTGTTTTTTTTCAGATTACATATTTCTGTTGCGCGCATAAATTAAGAAGATGCGCCCAAATGCGTGGAGCCATAGGAAACAGGAGATCTATCGAATCAGTTAAATACTCTAATTTTCACAAATTACAAATTTTTCTTGCAGATATAATAGTTTCCTGTCTGATTCCTATGTACATGGTTTCGCTAACCGCGTTGTATCGATGGACCACGTCCACTCCGTTCAAATTCAGAAGAGATGCGCATCAACAGGTTTAGGAAGAAGCTGATCTTCATTAAAAACTCTATTTCAGAATAAAAGCTCAAATATTCTACGAAGATCGAATCGAAGAAGGCTACTCTCCTCAATTATAAAAAAAAAAAACTAAAGTGGAGGGAATCAGAAGAAGAAGAAGAACGCAGAGGAACAATCAGTAAGTCTTCTTTATCATTAACCATTCTTTATTTCTTTACCAGATAACTTATTCATAACAACAAAATGAAGTCTTACAATGATTTATTTGCCGAAGTGGTTGGAGTGGGGGTCGAAATTGTCGAAATGGTGGTGATGAGAACGGCCGTACCCATGACCAAAGCCTGACAGCGAGTGCTGGTCATAATGCCTGTACGGACTGCCGTAGCGCTGATACCCTCCTATGTTTAGGTTTGAAACTCTGAGAAATTTGCCTAAAACTTACCATATCGTCCATATCTGCCTGGAAAGGCTATGGAAAAGCCTAATAAAGCCAGAAGACTGAGAATAAATACGGCGACTTGCATATTGATTGGCTTAGAAGTGATTAGAGGCAGAAGTCGAGCCTTTTATAGCGGACGATTTATCACAGAAGATAATGATTAGAAGAAAGGCTGCATGCAAAGGCAGAGGATATCTGACGGACTGCAGCTGAAGCGAGAAGGATAAGCCTCTCAACCTGTCTGAGATGTTTATTACCTTCATTCTCAGATTCAGGTTCAGCAAATTCAGAAGCGTGGGATAGCATCGTTAAGTGAAGAAACCTGAAAAGGAAGTAAAACGCTGTAATTTGTAGTTGAGAATTAGGAAACTGGAATTTCTGTGTGTTAAACTAAATGACGTGATTCCTTCAATAACATGTGAATGGCAACAAACTTGCTGATGTTGATCGATTTTCAGACCAAATTACGTAAGTCGGTATTAAAGATCAAAGACCAACCACAAACTCTGTCAAACCTGTCAATAAGTTTTAAAGTATTTCATTGATAGAAGGCAGTTTGCTTTGTTCGTAATTTCTATCATATCATTGAAAGTGGAATGATAATTGATAAAACGACTGTCTTCATGGGGTGAAAGGGCCTTTGTACTCTTCGAGACGGAGCTTTTATTTCAAAATCACCTTATTTTCAATTTTATGTTGGTTCATATAAAATTCTCATAAAATTTATGGTGAGAACAGACTAGCTATGGGTTAAAGTCCGAAATGTCAATATGCCCCGTCCCCAGTTCCATCAGCTATTTTAGCCATTATTCAATGACAGAGTATTCCATTCTCATTCTTTTTCCCTGCATCTTTTCGTCTTTCCTCTCTTAGTATTACACAACGCACTCACTCATAGCATTTTGTTGTGCCTGGTCGTAATGTGAACACTTTTCGTTTTCTTTCCTTCTTTTCGAATTCGGAGATATTTTCATATGTGTTTGAGGAAATTTTCGAAATCGTACGATTTTTCATTGAAATTTTCATTAGAAACAATGAAAGACACGTTTCGAGAGCAGCTGCGCGGGGGCGTTGAATAAAACAATGAAATAGAGACGGTTTCTCTCTTGAACGAGAGCAGAATATCGACGCTTTTTGTTTATGTATGATTTGATCGCTCAAAGACAAATTCGCTCTAAATTTCATCTGACTCAGTAGTTTTTCTATTACATTTCACAACAGCTGCATTTTGCTTTTTCTCCTTCTTCTCATTGCCCAAATTTGGCCTCTTTCCATGCGACCAAAATAGGCGGAGTCACATGTGTCGACTTTCTGCATCTCTGCATCTCTATATCTGTGATCTCTGACAAAGATATGTGAGGGGGCGGAGCTTAGAACTAGAGAGGGGATAGCGCGTCCTCGCTATTGTTGTGGGTGCAGATGTACTTGGTGGGTGAGAGACGCATAGACACACGGACAGAGTCATCAGTCTCCGCCCCCATTCGGCCTCTCTCCCTCTATATGTGTTGGCTTGTTCATACGCGCTCTACGCTAGACAATTTATATTCCATCAGTCGTAGCAGTTTTCATTTCTCAGTGATAATATCGACGGAAAATGCTATTTCCGGTAGTTTATCGATCTAAATTTCCTCGATGCGATAAGCTTCGGTCTCTCAGCGTCACTAGTCTCTTCCCTTCTTTTCTTTCCTTTTCATCTTATCCCATTTCTGGCCACTTGTCCTCTCTATCCTGTATCCCTTGATGCAGTGGTCCTTTCTCGTTCCAATTATTCCAGCCCAATCTCAGATGGATGTTCTATTTTCTGTTCTTCCATTTGCTAGAGCGAATTCGTCATTTCGGCTTTATCTGTGTTGGGAATCTTTCCCCCTTCTCTCAGCACAATTCCATTACCCCGCCCCCTTCGCCTTCCCTTTTTGTCATTTCTTTGCCAAACTTCTCTCTCGTGATTCTCCTTCCTTTCTCAGAAGAAGGCCTACCGTACCCCTTTTCCATCTTCTTGATCATTTTCCCTTTTTGTACTTCTGATTTATGCACTCCTTATTTTTAGTCCTTATGGCGTCACTGATCATTTGCCCTGCTGTCATATATATATATATATATATATAAACCTTCTTGCATATATGCATATGTGCATCATTTATTTTCTACCCAATAAGTTAATCGGCTGTAATCTAAAATTGAAATACCCGAATTATTGTAATTCTAGGCTATCGCTCTAGCAAGTGCTGCTGTCGACTTGCTAGCGCGTTTCCTTCTACTCGGACAGTCACTCACTTCGCCAGAAAATCACTCACATTGTCGAGCCAACGGGGCTAGCGGCACCCGCTAAAACCCAAACAGTAAGCAGGCATACTGTAGGCTACAGTCGTCCTCCAACCGATACTATTTGCAGGTGTTCGAAGAGTCTCGTCACATCGAGACCTACTTCGAATACTTCTCCTTCCTCTACAAGGCCTCCATCTGCTCGTCTGCTCCGCCCTGGGACCAAGGACCTCCCTTCTAGAGATGATCAGCCAGATGGAACTCATCGGCAACAACAAGGCACGCTTTTCTGAACTCATAAGCCCCGCTCACTTTGGGCTGCAAAGCCTCTCCGTCCCCTCCCCTACAGTATCTCCCCATTACATCAACAGGTATCTGTCTTATAGGTAGGCGTGCTGCCTGACGCTCCTCACTCGCTTGATCTAATCGAGGAGATTGTCAAGAACAAGGACAAGGAGGTTGGCTGATATTTAAGTTGTCATTTAAGTAACCTCAAACGTTATAGCAAGATGACGGAGCGTTCATGCTAATCAATCTGAATACGGTGCTGGACAGATATGAGTTGTGGAAGAAGGAATTGCCCATGATCGAGGTATTTGCAAAAATGATGAAAACTCGAGAATTTTCAAATTTCAGCCATTCTATGCGGTGAAATGTAACACTGATCCTGTGCTCGTAAGAACTCTGGCTGCTTTGGATGTCGGCTTTGACTGCGCCAGCGCAGAGGAGATTGACATCGTGATGAACATGGGCGTTCAGCCAGGTATAGCATCATAAACTAATTAACTCAAGCCTAAATGACTATGATTTTAATTGCAGAAAGAGTCATCTACGCAAATCCATGCAAAACTCGATCCTTCATCTCTCACGCGAAGGATCAGAATGTATACAAATTCATCTTAAAAAGAGATCCTAAATAGCAGGTTCAGGTCAAAATGATGACCTTCGACAATGCAGAAGAGCTGAAGAAGATCATGACCATTCATCCGAACTCCGAGTATGAGAAATTCAAATTTTAAAGTTGGAAAGTTTAAACGTATAGAATGATCCTTCGTATCGCTGTGTCCGATCCAACTGCGACTTGTCCCTTGAACCTGAAATTCGGATGCGAGCCGGTCAAAGCGGCTCCGAAGCTCCTTACCATCGCTAGAGATATGGGCGTGAACGTGGTCGGAATTAGGTAGCACATTTCAGCAGAAACCCGTGAAGATCAGCTTTTTTTTCTTGCAGCTTCCACGTGGGTTCTGGCTGCAACGACCCAACCGCCTACAGAGTGGCTCTGGAGCACTGCAAGAGGCTGCATGAGATGGGCATCGAGCTGGGCTTCAACATGCACATCATCGACATGGGAGGCGGCTTCCCGGGCGACGAGCACAGACCCTCCTTCGAGGAGGTAGGCAAATGACATGAAGCCACAAAATTCTCGGCGAACCTATGGAGAGATTGTGTAAAATTTCATAAGTTTCGATTTTTAGATCGCCTCAATCATTCGTCAGTCTCTCGAAGATCTGTTCCCGAACAACGAAAGCATTCGCTGGATTGCCGAACCTGGCAGATTCTTCGCCGCGCTGCCCTTCTCCCTCGTGGCCAACGTGATTCACTCCACCGAAGTGCCTGCGTCGAAAATCACGAAGAATTCGGACGATGAGGACAAGCCTGGGTTCATGTACTTTCTCAATGATGGAGTCTATGGGTCGTTCAACTGCATTCTCTTCGACCATGTTCATCCAGGTATAAAACTAAACGAATATTTTAGCTATTTTTAAACGCGAAATTTAAAATTGCATTGAAGCTAGATCAACTGTCCTAATTGAATACGTTTTCAGTTGGAAGACCGCTCTTCGATACTTCTGCTGAAGTGTTCCCCACAACGATCTGGGGCCCGACCTGCGACAGTCTGGACATGATCGAGGACAAAAAGAGCATGCGACACATGGAAGTGGGCGAGTGGGTGCTGTACGAGGCGATGGGCGCGTACACCTGCGCTGCTTCGACCACGTTCAACGGGTTCGCTCGGCCCACGAACATCTACGTGATCGGCAACGACGCATGGCAGATCATCAACACCTCACCTCATATCTAACCAAGAAGATATATTTCTGTAAAAAATGGGCGTTTAAATTAATATCTACGTTAGGAATTGACTCATTTAACCTCGCTGTTTAATATCATTTTATCACTTATCACTGTTGCCATCCATATTTGAACATGGATATCTCTCGATTTCCCCACTGCAACTCTTTCATAATCTTTCAAGCACACATTCGTTCTCAAAGAACTGAGCATTCCTCTACATATTTAATCATTCAGATGCAGTTACACTCGTTCATGAATAAATTAATCCTTAATAGGCAGTTGTTTGAACGGATATATATTCTCTCGTATTGATATTGTTTTAAGAGGGAAAGACTCTTATCCTTGATGACGTAATGAAGGGATAAAGAGAGAGAGAGAGAGTCCAGGGACGCAGAGTTATGGCTTGAGGCGAGAGATGATGATAATGAGCGAAATGAGCGGAATGAAGCCAATTCAGGCCATTTCTTCCCATATTTGCTCAAATGTGAACAAATATTACGCAAGAGCTAAATGTCGTTGAACTGTGACGCAAAACTTAGTCATTTATTTTTGTACACGAGTTTAGAGAAACTGAGATTTCATTGATAAGTTTATTCATAGAGGGGGAGGAGTTGAGCTGAGGCCACTGCACGACCGACTTCGTTCTCGCAAAGAACAGTAAATTCTCCTAAATTGATCATTTTCGCTGAGTATGACTGGTTAAATGATAATCGATACCGTAATGATAGGGTTGAACATAGGGGATCGTCAGTCTGCAGACATCAGAAGTGTCTTCGATTATGATATCCGTAAATCTCATCTTATCCTCATTAAATAGCCAGCACACCTAAAGCTCAAAAATTTAAGCTTAATTCACTATTTCTATGGTTGAACTTCGTGAATCTTCTAAAATTCTCAAATAATTTCTATTGTAACTTTAGGGTTGTGCAGTTGTGATATGCTTTTCTCTCGAAGTCTAAATTTATCCCATTTTATATCTG
>LIAE01009215.1:178002-188652 GCA_002287525.1 Diploscapter pachys | reverse complement strand
ACGGGTTGTTAGCGTATTTGTTCTTCGGGAATTCGTAGGCCAATTGGTTTACTTGCTGAAAGTATCGTGATAAATCGAATAGCGGATTTTCTATAATTGAAGCCCGCCTTCAGGTGAATATTCCAATTTACAAGTTCCGCAACTTCTACTAGGAAAAAACGCTGTATATTATAAAAGATCCACCTTCGTGAGAGGACTAGTTTGAGGTGCAGGCCTGTAGATGCCATCGATACAATCCACTGCCAGATTACTGTAGCTTCTTGGGGGAGGTTGTGGTTGAGGCGAATAACTCATACCCTAAATGGACAACAACAACAATAACAACAAACAAATACAGGCAAAGAAGAGGTTTATTCAATCATCTGAGATTACGGTAAGCGACCTGATTTACAATGGAATTAATCGGATGTAATGGTAAAAATAGGAAAATCAATATTTTTGATGCGAGGATGGCACAAATTTATACAGTCAGGTAAGAGAAAAATGAGCGGGTGTGGGAAGGAGGGGAAGAAGCAGAAAAGAGGAAAGGCAAGGGCTCGGAGGAAGAAAATAGGACAAACAGAAAGCGAAGGGAAGCTGCGTGTTTGTTGAGCTTGGAAGTCAGGGGCAAGGAATGGAAAGAGGCCTACTGTCAGAGACAATAAAGAAGACAGAGACAAAGGTTCAAACAAACTCAAACTATCAAAGCCTCTTCAGTTTCCTCGTCTGTCCCAACACTGTTCGCAGGTATTTCTTCTTCTCTATCAATAATGTTTCCTAAACTTGAGGATGATCCTCGAAAACTAATTATCCTTATGGGCGATACCTGCAATTTAGTGGAATTATAATTATAGTAGGAGGGCAGAATATCGTCGAAATATTCAATCTCTTGAACGATGTTAACGGTGTCTTGCAGATCTGACGGGGTGGGTGGACGGGATTTGGAATATCCAAATATAGACAATAGAAGAAGCAACAGCTTGAAAGCCGATACCATCGTGTTATGATAAGGGAAAATAAACAGAACGCCTTATCAGTGATTATCGAATTACCCCAAATCGATTAGGCTGAAGGAGGGGCAGAAATGATAAGAATGACTATGATGATGATAAGTGATAGGCCAAAGATATGAGAGAGGGAAGGGGTGAAGGGAACAAGTTTCCCTTTCACTCGACAACAACCATGCATTGCAATACATTGCATGCAATCACCTATGCCTCTCCCGGTACATGTCAACTCAAAAAAATTTAAAATAGTTTATTCAATTTAATATTTACAAAAATCAACAAATAACGACTGTTTATGTTATTGTGTCTGTTGCCGCGTCAAAGTGTAAAAGTCGAGAACCTGAAAAGAAAACAATACAATAGGAAAAAATTTAAAACAACAACTTTTTATTCATATAAAGCACGAAAATGCAAAATATTATCGATTTTCTAGATCAGATTACTGTAGCAAATCTCTTAATTCGCATTTTCATGCCAGTTTATATCATTTCTCAGATGAATAGAATAAAGAAGAAAAGTTGACGGGTGCTGTAGAAAAGAACTTTCTTACCTTGTGACAGATAGAATTGATGAGGTCCCTGGTCAGATGAAAGACGAATTCGTCCCACCAATTCTCCTCCGCCCCATTCCCGTTCGTACCCGCCCCGTTACTGATCCGCTTCTCCAGATCCTTCACTGTCAGCGCCAGGTGGATCAGAGCGATTGCAATCACCTCAAAATTATCAGTGATTTTTAATCAACCACTTTATCAGCAAATTAAAATACCTCAGGCTCCCACTGCAGGCAAATTCTCGTCGACATGCTGTCGTTCACGAACGTCCACGCCGTTTGCAGCACGTTTTTGTACTGGAAATTTTTAAAATCAATAAAAAAAATCCTAGTTATTTCTAATTTTTCCAACAAAAATTACACGTTTTTCATCAATTTGATTTTTCTTCAATAAGAAATTCTTTTTTCCCACCTCCTGCTCATCGATATTCTTCTGCTTGAGTTTGTTGCCGTATTCGGGCAGGAACCTGTAGGGATGCTCCACTTGCAGGTCGAATTTCAACGTCCTCAGCAAGACTCGCTCGATGCCCATTACTTCTTCCTGAAATAAAAAAAATCTTTAAAAAAAAAAGTACAAACTCATGTTTACTAACAGTCGAAAACAATGCGATTTACCCTTTCCTTCTTTATGCTACGTTCTTTCTTCCCTCGAAAAAAAGAAAGCGCGTTGTTTCTCCCGGCAATTTTGAAATGACGGGATGACGTGAGGACGTGAGGACGCGTGCTATAGTCAGGGATAGATGAGAGAAGGAAAGTAGAGATAAATAATGTGGGAAAAGATAGCTCACGTCATCCCACCATTTCCCAGTTGCTGTTTCTCCCCCTTTATAGAGGCGAGGAGAACGAAAAGATATTTTTCCAAACCTACGTTTACAATTTGAATTGTGAAGAAATATGACTTGGTGAAAAGAATAAATATTTTCCCACCACAAGATTTCTGTATCTCTGCTGCAGATGAGGATAGGCCTTGACCGCAGCGCCGCACAGATCCTTGCACTTCTTCGGGGTTTCTTCCACTTTTCCAGCCAGAAATAGGCAGCCCAAGGCGGCTATCTGTAAAAATATGAAATTTATAGAGAAAATTAATGTTTTCAGAAGAAAATAAAGCAAAAAGTACCTCTTTCTGGAAATCCTGAAAGGCGTGGAACATGTAAAATCGATGGAAGTAGATTGCTGCAGTGGCGAGCGTTGGTTTGGGCTTTCTTCAAATTAAAGGGTATTGTATTTTCTATAATTGAATCCCTTTCTTAAAAAAATAAAAAGCTCGGGGCTTCTATTAGGGAAAATAATAAATTAGTCTTACAATCCAAGCGCATATCCAACGGAAGTGATGACCTTACAGCCCTCGATTCTCTTCTGATATTCCTGTTCTTCGGTCATTCCTCTCTGAATCGAAGGCGAGTTCTTGATCTGCTCCTCTGTCCAAAGCCAGCCCACCATTTTTGAGACCAAATTTATCAATCTGGAAATAAAACAACCTATAAAGAACTAGGGTTTCCAATGATAAACAATATAAAATGGCTTTAAACCATTGAAATTTCAGAAAGAAGAAAAGAATGAGTGAAACATTTATTGTACAAAACAAAAACAAATCTGTTTAAATCTAGTTTTCTAAAATCCGTATTTTTATTTTATTTGCCGGGTTTGGCAGGGGCGCAGTCGAGTTTGCCTCGGATGATGTTCGCCTTCACGGCCACAAGGTCTTTCCTCCGACCGCCTCGCACAATCACCTCAAAAATTTCTTGTTATTTTTTAGAAATTCGAATACCAAAAATGTTAACATTCTCTCAAAGTAAATGAATGTTACAGCAATCTTTAAAAGATAAAAAAAAAAGATCCAAACCTGTGAATGTTCCTGCAGATTGTGTCCCACACCGGGAATGTAGGCGCACAACTCCTTGCCGTTCCACAGCCGCACGATCGCGCATTTTCGGTTTCCCGAATTCGGCTTTTTCGGGTGTCGAATTACGGCTGAAAATTATCTTGTTGAAAAACTACAAAAGTGGTGCGTTATTTATCGAATTTACAAAATCTAATCATTTTAAATTCACTATTTTTGTGGACTTTATACCGCACTAATTTTTTATTTTCTCGAAAATAAATAAATTCAATAGAAACCGACTTTTAAGAACGATTCCCTTCATGTAGTTATAGCCAGAAAGGGGCGATTTGTCGGCACTTCGCGAGCGCCGCTCAGGAGGGCCGTCCATGTAGTACATGTACTGCAAAGAGCTACAGTAATCCTCAATTTAAATAGACCTGAATCGTGCCTGAAGAATGTTGTTCTTGAGCCAGTTGACCGAGGAATGAAAAGCGGCGATTTGTGGGAGAAAGGCAGAGGTCGAGGGCTGCAGGGACAGTCTGAGGGCAGAACTCGACCGAGATGCGGCACATGGGCCCGAAAACAGACGCCCCAACATCGTCTAAACTTAAAAAAATTAAAAAAACAAGTTTTAATTTTACAAGGAAAAGAAAACGAAAAAGGCGCGGCGATTACGCGTCAATCGCGTTGTACGAAATTCAACTTGGTCCCGCCGCGCAGCCCATTTTCTCCTATTTTCCACAATTTTAGTAAATTTTCGCTAATTTATCCCCCAATTATCTTTTTCCTATTTACCCAGAAATTAGAATATCACCCTCTGAATCGCCCTATGTCGTTAGATTTTCGAAACTCGCTTTGTAATTTGGGAATTTATTGATTTGCGATTTTAGGTAATTCCGCGTGCCGAAATGCCGAAGCAGATCACCGAAATCAAGGATTTCCTGGTCAAGGCCCGCAGGTATAAAGGAGAAAGCATAAATTTAGCTGAAAAGATTTTAAAAAATAAATAAAATTTTAGTTTGAAAAAATTTCATTTTAAATTTGGGAATTGATAATAACTCCAGATTTGAAAAATTAACTTTGAATTTTGGAAAAGCCGAAATGTTCAGATAGGGTCCCCAAGTAAATATGCCAAATCGCGTTTTAGGATTATTTTTTCTAAACAGAAAAGTGATTTGGGCTATAAATAAGGTTTTTGCGAAGAAAATTTTAAAAATTCTGATCGTAAAAATGCGTCGCTCAAGATGAACACATTTTGGAGACCTCCAGATGGCCTGCATATGGTCGTACAGGCACACTTTATGCTAATTTTTGGTATACATCCATCTTTATCAAGTTTATTGTCGAGCTGAAGAGGAGTTTTTTTTTCGAGACATTTTGGGCTTGAAGGGTACTTCCTTCCTACATTTTTGGTTTCAATTAGCACGTTTCTACCAAAAACGCATTTCTACAAGGGATCGAATCTTGGGGACTCGATTTTTCTTAGAAGGAATATTAATTTAACTCCTAAATTAAGAATAACCTTAAAATAAAAGAAGATTTCTCTTTTGCAGAAAGGACGCGAAGTCTGTCAAGATCAAGAAGAACCCGACAAACACCAAATTCAAGGTTCGCTGCTCCAAGTACCTCTACACACTCGTCGTCAATGTAAGTGCAAAGATATAGAATTACTGTAATTTACGAATGGGAACGTGATTTCAGGACAAGGAGAAGGCAGACAAGCTGAAGCAGTCCCTGCCACCCGGCATCCAGGTCAAGGAGCTCAAATAAGGCAGCAGTCAGCCAACTCGCTGCGTCTCTCTAATCAGCCAGCCTAATTTTTGTTGAAAATTCTAAATTGTTTTTTTTTTCTTATAAAATAAACTTGTTTTTTTCCAAAAGAAAAATTTATTCATACACAAAAATGAATTATGAGCAATTTATAAAAGACCTAACATGTGAATATTCATCTTCGCTAAATATTCGACACACACACAGACCCGCATGGAGAATGAAAGAAAATTGAACGAACCCGAAATGGAGAAGAAATATCAAGTTTTGAAAGAATTTAATTATAACTGTTATGCTGGCAGGCGGGGTCTTCTGCGAGCTTCTCGAGCCAGGGACATTTTCGATTCTGCCTTCCACAAGGGTTGATTCCAATCGCACAATACCAGTCGTGATAGAAGAAGAGATAAATCGTAACGAATAACACTCCCACGTAGAATATCAGCGACAGGATCTCCATCCTCCTTATCACCACCTGCCATACCTTATCGTCATCATTATTCCTGTGAGCCATGTCCTCTCTAAAATCAATTCTTCTTTCAAAATCGATAAATTTCAAATACCGTATCCCCTGAATGATTCTTTCACACTTTCCCACTCCATGTATTATGTCCTCCAATACTTGCTCGAAATACTGGTAGATGATCATGTTATCGTACTGAGTCAAACTTAGTCTTCTCCTTAACGCATCTCTTGGAGATGGCTAAAATTGAGTTACTCTTTTCATTTGGAAAAATAAAACGAACCTCATAGCTCTGCATGTGAATGGGCGTGGTAGGGCTGTCGTTGTTGTTATGTCTTGGAATCAGCGATAAAAGTGATCCTGCAATGCCCCTGGTCCGCTCCCGCACTGCGGAGCCTGTCTGAACGTGACCGTTCGACAGCACTTCCTCTGTATTCTGCAGTAATGGAGTCCTCTGCTCACTAACTATCGATCTAAAGTTGACCATAACGTTGATAGAAAAAAGAACATCTTCATCAAATTACCGCTTGCCAAAGGATCTCTGCCTCACATCGAATGCAAGCCATTTCAAGTACCAGGGAATCAGATATCCAAAACGGGCATTTCTCTCCATGTACACGAACATAGACGTGGTCACTGTCGAAAGGCCGATTATGGCTAGGAGAATGAAATAGTAAAGTCCTGAAAATGGAATCATCTTTTGAAAGAAGACATGCCTTACTTACCGATTAAAGGAATCCCCGAAAACGTTTCCTTTTTCACTCGTCTGTTGGTCGTACTGAATTTCGGCATGTCTTCGACAATTGCGAGCAAAATAACTGACATTGACTAAAATTCACTTTTATAAGCCAAAAGAGTTCGCAAACAAACCATCAATGTCATGATTCCCAGTCGAAATTTCGCATCCCTTAAATTTGTATCATTTTATCAAGCAATTTTACAAAAACTCTTGTCACCTCATCCTACCACTCGTAGAAGGGGTGTGGAAACCGATCACTGCGACAAGAGTTATGATCGTTGAAGGAATCACCAAATTGAATACTGAAATTTCTCATATTGTACAAATTAATTCTCTAAAAAATTACCGTAATAAAAACTCTGCCTTTTCACGACGAGATCAATCATGATCATCTCCCAGAAAAGTGGAGGTTCGATGTAATCGTACAGAAATCCATTCGAAGATACCGAAGATTGACTCTGAAATATGCAATTTTATGAAGGGTGAAATTTTTAAAGTTCATTTTACATTATCCAACTCCCATTCCTGATTATCATAGAAGTCGATTAAAGACATGGTCGGACTGTACAGAGAATATTTGATGGAATCGTTAGAATGGGCCCAGGAACCAAACAACAAAGTACATTGCTGTCTGAATTCAGTAAATTTGGTGATCTTCATAAAAAAATGTCAAATCTTACATGTCAAAGGGGAAGAATTTGACATCGAGTTTGCAGAGACTTTCAGAGGAAAACGGTATGTAATAGCGGACGTTTCCAGTGTAATTCACTCGAATGTCGTTGTTCGACTGAAGTTTGACGGCGTCGTTGAAATTCAGGCTGAAGTTAAATTTAAATTGAAGCTTATCTTGAAGTTTATCAGCTTTTTTCCTATTCTTGTATTTCTGTCACATTGTCGTTGTGGTTTCTTGTGGCACGGCATATGGGCATTGCATCATTGAATGATTGCCCTTCTCTAACAGGTTTCATCGTTCATCGTCTCAAGCCTCTGCCTTGTCTTTCAGCATCTCCCTCCTCTTCTTGTCAAGCAGCCTTTCTTTGTCTTCGTTCCCATTCCAACCCCCATTCCTTCCTTCAAAACTTCCCAAAAACCATTCCCTTTTACCTTCAGCCCTCACTTTTCCACGGGTATTTCAAGCTTTCTCCTTTCACTTAAACGTTCCCTCTCCCCCTTCACTTCAGACTCAGATCATCTAGCTTTCCTCCTAACATATATGGCTATATTTTGCTATTGCAAGATGTTGTCATCCTTTGTACATAGATTTTATCACTTGCATTATCAGAATCGGAAAGTGTAACCAGTCTATCTCAGTTTCATATCATACAGTTCTGCTTACATCTCAATTCATCTAGCTAGCTTCTGTATTTAGTCTAATTGCATTGTTTCTTTCAGAATATATATCAATTTAACCTGTAGTAGAGTGAAAATTCCGGAATCCAAATATCTGAAGAGGAGAGAAAAATCTCCGTCGCACCCTCGTAGCTATTTGGATCCCATCTGAATTCAAAAATTACGGTAATTTTATAATTCAAGCCCTAAATTGTTTAATACATACCTCAGAAACTCATCCTGCCAATACTGAAATGAAAATCATTAGGACATTATCTTTTTTTGCAGTTTTTATTGTAATTTATCTCCGACTTTTACTTTTACTTTTTCATGAGATTACACTGTTTTAATCTGCCTGAGACAGTCACTAATCAATCAAATCCCCTCTTAATCGATGAACAGTTAATTTGCAGTGTTAGACGATGGAATTTTTGTCGATATTTTTTCTATTATTCTATCTTCAGCCTAGCTTATCTCAAGTTGGAGGCCAAACGAGTTAGATTTCAAAATTTAGCCTAAAATGATTGCGTAAAGTAGTCAAAGAGCAGGGAAGCAAAGATAGCGAAAAAAAATGATGCAGCTTTTCTCGTGTCGAAATGACGTTGCGTTGCTGTGTTGTAGTTGGAATCAGCTCGGCCCAGAATCGTGATTCGGGTGAAACGGCCTCAGGGGAATTTTTGCATGGAGCAGGAAAAGGAAGGAAGATAGATCAATGTGTTGAGAGAAAATAGACAAATCCATGCAAATCCACCGAGGTTTGGCATGGACTTAGGCGTGATTGACTGAGGCAGAAACGTGCGGAAATTCGAACAGGGTCAATGTACAAACAATAATCAATTTGAAGTGGGTTAAAATCACGAGCTTCCGAATTTAGTTACCCACTTCTGTCAAATGAATACCCCTCAGTCCTGTGGCAGAGAAGGAAGATGCGTCGCAGGAAAGTTCGGAAACCGCTGCATTTGCCCCGCGGGCTGGATGGGAAGGGGATGCAGACGTAAAATTTAAAAACGTCCAAAATTATCGTAAAGTGAAATATCTAGGACCCTGTCAAGACATCTACACCGCTTGCAAACGATGGAAGAATGAGAATAAGTGCACCTGGACGAAGAGAATCTTCCCCTTCTACGCAGACAATTGTGGCGCTTCGTGTGGGGCCTGCCAGAATGGAAATATCAGTTAGATTAAACCTATCATAAAAAAATATATAGAGAATTTAAGAGCTGAGACATGCCCTGCCTCCATTGCTAGAAAACATTGCATGGTTCATCGGCAGATGGGAATGCACCACTACTTCTGGGGAGAGGTATGTTAAGCTTTGTATATAGATGGATTTAGTATGGGGGACGGTCGTTGCTCACAAACATCTTTTGTGCGTAACGACATACACCCATTTACACATATGCCCAGATATCCCGAGCCCATTTCCGGAGCGTATCACGAAATCCTTGATGTGGCTCCCTCTGAGGTACCGGAATTCGATCGACCACCTGTGAATATAACGTGAGTGCTTTGCTTCTCCAGACGCTCATTGTCGATTTCTCTCGTTGTTCAATTTCCCTTACAAAGAAAGTCCAACGTTCATCATGGATGGAATTTGCGCATGAAAGAACGCGTTTGGCTGAGAACTGACTGGATTTGGAGTTCAAAAATGGAAGAGGAGGGAATGAGACGGTCATTCGTCTTGTTGAAATGCCCAAATGTCAATGACTTGGCCGAGGCAATGCAAAGAGGATCCCCCCTCCCCCTTGAAATATGCATGATCATAGCTCCTCTCAACTCCATTGCATCATCACAAAGCACTTACTCACTGAACTTATGAGAATTTTATTGCTTTCCCTCGAAAAGGGAAAGAGACAAGAGGTCTCTCCTCATCCCCCATTCTACTAGGATCATCATAAAAAGTGGAGATGTTTGAAATTTCAGTTTGTTCTATCCACCAACATTATATCATGTGGGAACTAAAAAGGCTTGAAAATCAAATTGATGCTATTTTTGCAGAGTGACGACCAGAACTCTGGATGGCAGAGATGTGCATATCGATCTGGGATTCTTAACCTCTAAGCCCTTCAACGAGAACACAGGATTCATCGATGTGAACAAGCCCTTGGAAGGGGATGACCTCGTCGCCATAGAGACTGTCAGCAACAATGGTAAATTCACACATTTCTAGACCCTCATTTTTTACTATCCCAGGGAAAATGTATGGGAAAGAGAAAAAGATTTAATAGTCCAACAAGGAAAATTCACTCGTATTTTCTCTGTTTGTCCCGCCGAATGAGCTTTCCATTTCCAAATGTCGCAAGTTTCGCCTTAAATTAGACGCAGCTCGAATGAATTTGTAGTTTCGAGTAAAGAAGAAAGAAAGGGAAGCGATGCATTACATATGCGCTTTGCTTAGGCGAGCTCAGGAATTCTTGTAATTACCGGGAATCTCAGGCTAAACTGAGCCAATCAACCTATTACGCATTGATTCAGGCTAAGGAGAATGAAAGATAGAGCAGAGCAAATGACCACGCTTTCTTTTTCATTAACGAAGAACTTTTCCCTGCGCAATGATTGCAAGTTGCCAACGGGCGTGGCTAGAGCGCTATACCGTATGAAATTTTAGGCCTATTTCAATCTGATTTTCGAAACGAAATATTTGGTGTCTATCCCCCCACCCCTTGTCCGTGATTATGAATAATTTTGTAAATTCTAAATGATAATCGCGCCTCTTCCTTCCTTCGTTAATGAACACGATCGAGTAATGAGGAAATGATTGCGAAGATAAGGATTTTGAAAAGTTATTTATCTAATCTAAATTAAAAATTGGCGAATTTTACAGTGGGTCTATAATTTAGGCATGCTGATTATCGAAGAAGGAACAGTTACGCCCACAGAGATTAAACTGGAGATGAAACATCGAAAATCTATCCTGTCTCATTGGAAGGAGTTCAGAGAAGTAAGAGAGGAGCACATAAACTGATGATTTATGGCCAAAAATGGACATAAAAGA
>LIAE01009215.1:150206-177951 GCA_002287525.1 Diploscapter pachys | reverse complement strand
TGAACAACAAATAATTCACGGATTTTAGTCGAAACGAATGTTCATTTTGCGCTCGCCGGATTTGCTCGAAGAAAGAGTCTACGTGAAGGACTGGCATGGCAGAGAGAAGAAGTGGTTGAAACGGTAATTTCGAGAAGAAAAAATGAAAATTTAGCTGCTTACAAAGAAGAATATTTTTCCCCAAACTGCTAAATTTGCTTTTAGATACAAGAAAACATTCGACTATCTCCAAGATTACGTGCTTTTCACGGAAGAAATAGGCATATTCCACTCACCAACTCAAAGGAGCCGGAAAGGCTGATCGTGTTTTTGACGGCGTCCTGAAAACATGAAACTTGTTCATAAAACGGGTAGACTTCAATTCTAATAATAGGGCACTTGAGTTGTTTTTTGTTCTCTTAGCAAATAAACAAGTTCGAAAATCTTACGAGTTTGATGATTTGATAGAGGAATACGCTCATCGTCACATGCACCATCTTCTTCGGATGCGTAACCGGGCGAGTTCCTTTCCTGCAATTTTTGAACTCATTCATATCTTCTCAGATCCTTTTTCTTTATCTCTCAACTTCCTTTGTTTTGGTTTTCTTTTCCAAATTCAATCGGATTCGAGCTCGTGTCGTAATGAAATTACGCAAATTAGATGCTCATAATGGAAAATATACGTGAATTTCTACGAGCCCCAAATGCAATTCCGCTCTTCCTTCCCGGAATTTCACTTTGTTTGGGTGTTTTGGAAGGCAGGACTGACAAAACGTACAACTTTCGAGAAAAAAGTGAACGAAGGGCACAATCCACAGACGTTCATTCATAATTTAGTTTCCAGGATTAGGGATTTAAGTCATTTTCACTTTGGTCTGCGCCTGGTTGGCCCTGTGCATCATGCATAAGTCATGCGTTTTCCGGAAGAAGGCTCGCTTTTCTGCACGAAAATTCGACCCCTCCGAATCTGTTGAGGCAAAAACAGCTAATTTCGCATTCCAACATCTTCCCTCTTTCTTATGTCAAGACCGGATTTCCCCAGCAGCACTTCAGTTTTTTGTGCGAATATTTTTAGCTTGCCTGTAATATCTGAGCAAGTCATCGTGCAGTCGATACGTCACTGGGATGTCCGATCTTTTGAGAGTAGGGAAATTCGTCGGCAGCAAATAGTCTTTCTTCCCAAATGCCCTCTTTACTCTCAGACTGTCTTCGTCGTCAAGCGATTCAGAATCTTCGTCACGCCGAGCTACAGTATCCTCTTTCGACGTCGCCGCATTGTCAGCCAAGATTCGGTGCAGACAATAGAGCAGCAATTGAATCAGAGGGAATATGTTCATCTCTTGACACGATGCATTTCGATGGATTACTGTAATTCAACAAGTCAATGAATGAATGAATGAATGAATGACTGAAATAATGTGGAGTCCAACTTTTACATGCATAGAGGAAGGTATATATTGGATGGATATATTGGAAATAAGCGATGCCTCTTGTGTTATATTATAAGGGGAAAAGCTACTGGAAAAGATATGGAAAAGGCGAGGAGAGAGGATGCAGGGATGCATTGGACCCCCGAGGCTTTAACTTAAAGAGAAAACGAGACAGACATACATATAAGGCTAAGACGAAACAGACCACGCCCTCTTTTTTGCGCACCCCATTCCCCAGGGGCGAGTTTGAGAATTCGTATGTCATGTCGAGATTGCACCATGCAAAGAGTGAAGAAGCATGCTCTTTGTACTCGTGCCACGTTTATTTATTAGCCATGCCCTTATTCTATTTTAGGCAATTAATAAAGTAGTACGATAGATCTCAATAAAAAACGAATTTATGATTTAGGGACTCTTATTTTATATTTTAGTACTACTTTTATTAATCACTCTTATTTTTACTATAAAGGGTATTTTTCACCTAACTGAAAGAATGAGCTGCATAAAAGGCCAACAATTTTGGTATAGAACAATAAAAAATCAAGTGCTAATTAGAGAGTTGACAATAATCTGTACAGAAAATATTGAATTACAGAGCGGCAGGGTTACTAAAGGGCTTGACATAAAAATTCAGCAGGACTAATTGAAAATCAAATAATTAGCTAATACCCATTGAATCGTCAAAAATAAATGTGTTGAATAATAATGGTGTTAAGGTAGAATGAATTTCAATAAGAGATTCTATATCACAGACAAATGTGATGAGAAAGACATCTAGTCAATCTCAAAAAAAATCAATTGAATCATTTCCTAAGCAGGAGGTTAGAATAAGATCAACAATACTAACACTAGCTAATGTACAAGTATAGAAGCACCAAAGAGTTAAAGAGATTCAGGAAGGATTACTGTATCCTGAGAATGATGACAAGAAGTGGAAGAATCAACGATACGAATTTTAGCAGATGGTTGGCAAACGAATGATGTAATTCTTCCAGTAAAAAGTCGACCGCTCCATCTCCAGTTTTGGCTACGACCACATTTCTCAGCGATCTTTTCCTGAATCATATCAATCTCATCTTTCTACCATATATTTTCATACCTCTGATGGAAAGGAGTGTGAAGTTTCACGCTTGTGGCGGCAGGAGGCTTTGAAGATGCTCTCTTCTTTTCTCCCTTGCAATCGGCGGTCCAAACATCTGCCTTTACTTGCCATCCTTCGTCGATTACTGTAGATTTTATATTAACTTTTATTTTAGGTGAAAACATTACCTATAAATTCATAACAAGCGCTTTTGGGCAGTTGCCCCACAGACTTCATCTCATAAGCTCGATCACTCGAATTCGAATTCTCTATCTTCACACGGCCGTTGTAGCCGATGAAGACCTAACAAAATTTAACTTATATGATCATAGTGCTTTGTCCGGCGAAGCCCCTTTGAAAATGGTTAAAAATCGACTTTTTGTTGAGTTATGATAGATTTAGAAGGATCTGCTTTTGTAGAATTGTAGAGAATATTTGTTGGAATTTTTCAGTGAAAAAGATATTTTAAAAGTAATCAAAACATGAAAAGTCCTATTCAATTTTTCAGAAAAGACACCAGACAAGTCAAAGCACTGTGATGGTGATTTTTAAAATTAAAAAAAAAATTCTGACTTCCAGAGAATTTTTTATATCCGGCGATTCGATTTCCTGGATTTTGTTCATCAGATAGATGATCAATCCACTCTTCTCGTCAATTTCAATTTCGTTCGCATATTTCTTCGGTAGGAAGTGAACCTGAAATTAAACTTTGAAGTACAGCTTTCAAAGTATGACATACTTTTCCCTTGATATACTGTTTGGCAGGATATAGGGGTGGAGCGATTTGTGAAATCAGCAGTGCTGTAGGTTGGCCGATGAAGGCAGGACCCTGCTCACTTCTGACGACTGTTGATAGGCTGTCAGTGGAAGAGGCGAACTGCACTGCATTCCACTTGGAGAGTTGGAATGGAGTGGCATTCTAAAATATTCAGGTCTAAATATTACGTCTAATCAACTTAAAAAGTGTCTAGTTAGAAGTTAAGCTATTTTCTTCTCTAAATTTTCGACTAAAATCATGTTGCGAACTCCCTTCCCTATATTCATTTTTGTTTTTAGCTAAAATTCTGCCTAGGTATATTCAAGAACCCACCTCAATAGGCTCATTCGACATGGTCTGCATCAATTTTCTGTGTTTCGGAATTAAATCGTACAAAATCCGATTATTCGTGGTCGATCTTCGCAATTGCACGATGGAATTCCAGTTGTCTATCTAAAAGCGAAACATCTCGAATGTATGGTTTAAGAAACCCCAACCTTATCCTCTTCATCGCTCCAAATGAGCAGAGAAACCGATTGATCCATGCCCAACAGCCACAATAATTGCTCTTTAGAAGCAGCAGCCTAAACATATAATGAAAGGATGTCATTATCGGATTTATTCGAATAGAAGAGCATGTTCTTTTATTTTCATAAGCCAATCTTCAAAAATAAATAATTTTCCAATCAATTAAAACTCGCCTAATGATCATAATCACTTCAAATCAAAATTGAACACATACTACACTCTCTAAAAAGCATAATCGAAAATACTCGATGAAGTTAGCTGCGCTAGGTAATTGGTGGTTCTAGAATTTAAAGGATGTCCTTTATTTGAATAAATACGATATCAAATATCCTCGACTATCCGAGTTAATCCATCTCATTACGCAACACTCACCACAGACAATCTAATAGAGAGCATTACAGGCTGTTCCAATCGAGCGATGTATTCGAGAATCTCGAAAAGTTGGCGCCAAGTTAGCCTAAATAAATTATTCCTATAACATTAATAGTAAATCTCAAACCGTTTAAATTTAGGGTGCAGATGTGAAAAGTTGGACTGTTTCGTCCATCCCAGAGACAATGTGGCATCAGGAAATAGGTTACTTGTCCGTTCAACAAAAGTTGCTGGATCTACTTCTGGCTAAATACAAAAAAGCTGATCTTCATTATTTTGAAAATATGATGAAACCTCGACACTCCTTGGCGAGCGGAATACATTAGCATGAAGAATGACAGGGAATTGTAGAACGGGAGCGGTGGGATCTGCTTGCGTAGCATATAGATCTTGCAAAACCGGACGCACCACTTCGTTGCTTCGGAAGTTGATTTTAATAGCTGAATTGGAATAAGTTAAACTCATTTCATTAAGTGTTTACTCAAAAAAATTCTGTTCCTAAGTAATTTGATTATGATTGCATTAGTTGTATTAGTCTGTGTGTCTATGTTTTGATCCTAAAGTGATTAGTTATTTCTTTTCAAGTTCTTCAGGTCAATACAGTAATCAATCAAGTCTTTTGGCTGGACAACCCGACATATCTTTCCTTCTCTCGTTTACACACTCCGAGTGACACCTCGGGACATTTGAATAGTCGGACAGAACAACAGATACAGAGGATTAATCTATCACTAAATACATATGTTTCAGCACCTTTATGCAAATTCGCAACCTCCCTCAGCCATTCTTTGAATGTTATCCGATCTGCCAACTTTGTATCAGCCCTCATTACCGGAATGGCTCTGAATTTAAATTTATCCAATACCTGATCTAATTTCAATTCTACCTATGTCTGGGTCTTCTATGTGCCTGTAGAAAGACGTCGCCCTCTATCATCATAGATTTATTGAGGAAGGGCTCTGGAAACTCATTATTTTTGCGGATGATTTATCCCCTTGTCGGTCTATTTACAGCCAGGTGAATTGCGTAAGGTTAAGATGATCATAATTAAAGGCTGCAGGATAAGGGAGGAGAAATGAATGAGGTTAATGGATGAAGGACAGTGGAAGGGATATGAGAGGATAAATGTACCGTGAAGCTGATCAACCAGATCCGGCCAGGAATTCACCCCGTGCGCAACTCGAATATTCAGTCCGTCTCCTTGGGTTTCGTTCTTCCAAAAATCCACCACCGACATCCGTGTCGCACGCATTTCTCTGCCTGAGTTGGAATCCCCTAAATACAATTTTTTAATTTAAAAAATTTAAAGAAACTATTAGTGTTATTTAAATTTTAGTTCAACATTAGTTAAGACTTTCATGATATATCTCTAAATCTAAATTCTTCAAACCCCTTTGTCTTTTGAATGGTGTCAATTAGTTGATGGCATGTACTCTTACTCTGCATGTTCTACTGCACGGTTCATTAATTTTGTGGAACGGAACGCCCTTTTAAAGTTGGATTGGCAAAGAATGAATATTCTGATGCAATCTTCTTCATTCACAAGTTCGCCTGTCTGCCCAATTCAGGCTTTGGATCTTCACTCTCATTCTTCCTCCCCCATTTCATAACTTTTACGGCATTTCGCATAAAATGAGTTGTCTTCTGCAGGAAATGCTATGTCAAAAACTCTTGTAACTAAAGTGGAAAAGTTACCCCGACATCGGGTCTGGTGGAAATAGAACAGTAGATTGAAGAGAATCAACAGATAGTTCATCTTGTGGGCATTTTCATGTGGAAACTAAGTTATGAATAGAATTTCCAGAACAATCGATTCCAACCGAATCTGAAATTGTCACGAGTTATGAAAACGTGAAAAACTCTGTCGGGTCAAACGAAAACACATCTTTTCGCATATCTGCACTCGCCTAACCATATGCAAATTAGAACGAAGGGCAAGGGGGCGGAAACCAAGTCTCGGAAAGACGAAAAGAGATAAAGGATAAAGACGATAAAAGGGATATAAGAATAAACAAAACTGCAAGGGATTAGACATATCTATCTGTCCTTAAGTAAAAAGTAGTAAAGTTGTGTGAGAAAACGAGTGACCACGCATGACGCAAGGGATTCCTCCTTCCCATTGATACATTGTCAGAGGCGAAAGGAAACAAATTGATGAATGAAGAATAGAGAAGAGGGTAGGATATAGGAATATGGCAGGATGGCAGAGGATATAGATAGGGTGGGTATGCGGATATGACAAATGCACGAGGTGACTGAGCCCGAGGACTTCCCTTTTAAAAGTCAGAAGCAGAAGCAGAGTGACCAAACCAACAGGCATTCAGAGTCGATTAGTGAATATTAGACTGACGTTAAAGCTCCCTTAGGGACAAAGCAGAACATATGCTCTGAAGTGAAAAGCCTGTTAGCGAGTTAATCAGTTAACTAAGACTTCGAGAAAGACGGAACGAGATATATTATATCCTTCCTTTTCATGGATATCTTGGAGGAGGAGAAGAAGATTTGGATATTGAGATTCATTATATCCGTAGGCAAAACAAATCAACGCCCTTTCTCCCCTTCCATTCCATCTTCAAGCTTCAAGCCTCAAGCTTCAAGCAAATAGGCACAAAGGGAATTTATGCAGAGGAGATACGGGTCAGGGGTGGATTCTTGCAGATTCCTTCAGATTCGGGCAAATTTATGGCAATCGTCTCGCTCGCTAATCAAAGGAATAATTCGGAGCGATAAAAACGAATGAAATCCACCATTCAAATCGATTACCGACAGTCATAAATTTGAAACCAATGCGCGTCTTGAAAAGACTATCGAAACACAGGTAGAAAATGAAAATTGAAAGGAATTCTCTAATTTCTTTCTTGTAAAAAAACGTCTGCGGTCGTGTTTTCACCGCATCTATCAATTCTCCAATTATCATCGTGAAGATCACCTTTCTTCCCTCGGAACTTCACTTATCAAAATCGATAATCGAAAAATCTCTCGAAGCCAATTGCAAATGCCAAACGACACGAATGATTATCATCAGGGGAAAACTGTAATTCTACTTGAAATGATAAGGAAATAGACTAAAGTGGAAGTAGGGAGGAGGTCTGGAAAACAGACCAAATTGGAGGCAATCAGAAAAAGGCGAGAGACAGAAAATAGTGCCCACAGGCCTGAGTCAAACACCAGCACGCCATAAAACAATGAAGTGAAGGACACGAGAACGTGAATGGGAGGAAGGAAAGGAGAGATGTCAAGATAGGGAACTTTGCACCTCAATGAGAAATTCGACAGGAAAAGTTGTATAAAGACTTAAAATCGTAAAAAGCAGCATGACTTAATAGAACTTGTTGCAAGACTGATCGTAACAGAAATCGATACTTCTTCTGAGAAAAAGAAAGATGTCACAAAGAGAAGATTAGAGGGATAAATCAGCGTGAAATGCGATTCGACAGGTGAGAAAATATTGATAATCATCTGAGATTTAAGAAGAAATTTTTGAAGAAATCAATTGAAATGTTAATTATGGGAATATCGTGTGGGAACTGCGCAGAAATACATGCAATCGAGAAGGGCTGGGGAAGAGGACTAGATAAATAAGCAAATATTATTGGGAATAAGGACCATAGAGGAACATCTGCTAGAAATGAAGAACGAAGAGAAGCATAGCAAATCATCGCAAATGAATATGGTAAGTTCGGAGGTAATTTTGGGAAAAGGAAATTTTTCTCATAGGGAAAGTGATGGAGAGAGAATGAATGGTGCTGCTAGACCCCGCCCACCGAGGCTAATCACCAGTTTGCATACACAAAAATAGACCAACTACAACAGATGAAATTCCCATCGAATTGTACATGTCAACTGAACAGAAAAGTTGTTGGAAGTGAGCATATGAAAAGTAAAAAAGAGGCGATTATTGAATGACAAAAGGGCAGATAAAAGGATTTGGCAGAGAGAGCGGAAAAGTAGCCAACGAAGAATAGACAATTTGCACTTGAATGGCCAGAGAGCCATTCTCAAGGTGATATGCTAAATCTGAGATTAGATATATTTATAGATGGATATCTTAATTGGATGAGAAACAACCCTTCTTCCCTCGGAAAATGACCAGTTTATTCCAAATTCAGGCATAATCTCCCATGTCCAACAATTTGTAAACAAAGCATTATTTTAGGGGTTGACACCTCAAAATTATGGATAGAAGGCAAAAATTATGAGAGGAGATAGACCTCTTGACCGATTAAGCTCGAATAAATTCAGATATTCGGAAGACCTCCCAAATCTCCTTCTCACATTTCCACTTAAGATATCCCAATAAGCAATGCGCCCATCTCCCTAATTGCCAAAAGAACCAATCTGTTCCGGTTTTTTCCGCTTTGATTTAATCTCAAAATTGCTCTTCACCAAATAAAATTATTTCCGTTCTGTATTTAGATAGAAGCAATGACTGAAATTAGAAAATCAAATGTTGTCGGATTACGGTAATTAGATTCTTAAAAAGAAAAGCGTCCTTGTAGGTGAATTGTAGATGCTCACTGAGCTAGAATATGCGTGTATCGTGTATCACAGCGGGGCGATTTGCTATAGAAGAGAGGAGAAGGAAAGGGGAAAACGCGGCCAATTACGGATTACGGTACGATTCACTGAATCTACACTGCACACACACAGATATATCCTTTACAACAAATTGCATAACACCAAAATAGAGGATATTGAACAAATCTATAATAGACCAAATCTGAGCCATATCGATACCCCGAATCGAGCCGAGTCTTTGTTTCTCCTTCCAAGAGTCCCTCCTTCGCACTCTATTTGGCCTATTTGGCTATCATTCTCATTCTCGTTCTCTGTATCTCTCCATTAGCCACTTCAGAGCTTTGTCTTCCAATATCTTCTCGCATTGTTTACGCTCATTTGAACTCTTATACTAATGAAGATCAGCACAAATGTTAGAAAATCGGATGAGATCTACAGTAAAAGTACAATTTCAGATAAAATTGAAGTCTTTCAAACTATTTCGGTCTCAAATTCGATTTCTACGAGGTCGATTTACTATATAAGATTTTTTTACGTTAGAGTTCTGAATCTTAATCTCACTTTGAAGCGATCTCAAAGTTATTTTAATCTAAAAGAGACTAAAGAGTATGACATAAAGAAATAGAAATGTGCACATGATTGCATCATCGTAACGTCGTCACTTGGAAGCTTAATAACGATGTTGGGAGCGAAACTGATGACGTGAATTTTCAGGTAGCTTCCTGAAGTACCCACAATGCTTATTTAGAAGTTTTCGGGGGTGTTTCTTTGCCAAAATTATACTCCCTATTGTTCCTCAAATGATAGATTGGAGAAAAAATTCGCGTCATCGACTATTTGATATAGTACTTTTTTAAATTTGTTCTATTGTGACAAAATTTACAAATTTATTTGAAATAAAATATGCTTTTCTCTGTAGAAAATCAAATAGAATCATCATCTTGCAAATTGTTGCAAGAACATCGATCGTCCTTGTGCAATTCTTTCATGAAGCTTGAATAGGCCAGAGGTAATCGATTGAATAATTCATCTATCTCCACTTCGGTCATTCCTGAAGAAAACCAGCATAATTTCAGGATTTCCTGTACATATTTTGATACAGACTAAGATAAAGGGTCTTTTGATTCGTTTTGCAAACTCAGGAAAAAGGCAACTGGCCAGTAAATATTCCTGTACTGACCCGCCGACTTTCGCCTGAGAAGTGAAAAACAACAACTGACCTACTCCACAAGCCATATTCAGATACCCGCCATGTTTTTCGTCTGTGTGAGAGCCAAAGTTCTGGAATTCACAGCCTTCCAAAGTGATTGTCTTCACGTTGGCTGGAATTACTCTGAAATGAATCATTAAAAGGAGAAATGACGAAATAATTTTCATACCTCGCTCCTGTAATGCCCCTGTTGAACAGAATCGATCCAAACAATGTCTGTTTCTCCACCGGTATCGTGCCAAGAGTCATTGCTGAAGAAAAATAGATAAAATCACGCCAGTGATAAAGAAATAATCACTGACCAAGACTGATCTCATTCGTTTCGACCTCATAGACGCATTCCCCGATGTGATTCGCAAACGACTCCAATTTTCTGCGCACAAAATTGAATAGTCTGAAGAAATACAATTGCTTCCCAGAAACTTACAAGGGAAACTATCAGTCTGTTGCTTATAGAATCAGTTCATATTTTCAAGTAAAGTCAATTCAGACATATTGACCATGAGTATCAGGACTAAAAATATTGAACGTGCACTCTAGTCCCATAGTTTGGGACCAAATTTATCCTTGTTGCAGCCTTGCTGCTGCGGCAAGTAATGACATTATCAAAACTCAATTCGTGATGCACACTAATCTTTTCGTATAAATACAGCAATGCAAAGGAAAGGAGTAAACTTTGATTTTAAAAAAAATTCTGGAAACAGGATGCAGGATGCATGCTCAGCACTTTTGACTTTGATATTCATGATCAAATGTCTGAATTGACTTTCCCTGAAAATATGAACCGACTCTATGAGGAACACACTGAGCATTTCCCCTGTTAGAATATTTTCAAACCTTTTCTGTTGCTCCAAGCTCTGAATAAATCCGCGTTTTCCCGTGTGAAGTAGCGTTAGGACTAGATCTCTTGCTGGCACAAGAGAGGCTCTACCTGAAATATAAAATTTACAAATACCGTAAACTGTGTTAATAACAGATTTTGCTCAAAATTGATGGGTAAGTAAATTCGAGCACGCTGATTACGAATATCATGTTGAAAAGTGCCCGCTGTGCATTCTGACTCCAATATTTGGCTTCAAACTTCCTTGTTGCTGCAGCGAATAATGACAATTTTAATGATTTTTTGGTATGTAAGCTAGTTTCGCATTTGAAGTGTTGCAAAATAAAGAAAAGAAGCAAACTTTGATGGAAAATTCTGAAAACAAGAAGCATGGTGGGTATGGTTTTCAACATGATATTCGTTATCAGTATACTCGAATTGAATTATCCACAAATGTTGAGCAGGATGTTATTAGCACTGTTTATGTTTCTTGTTAGATTTATGAAATCAATATTTATCCCTACCCGGGTACGTTTTAGCTATGCTGTTTATAACAGATTGTTTCCTCGCAGCAATGATGGCTCCGCCCACTGGCACTTGAAAGTTCTTGTCCAAGCTCTGGACGAAAGCGTCCAATCTTCCCGAGGTTGAGGCCTGAAAAAATCGAATGTTTCAAAAAGATTTATGCAATTTTTTACTTCATTGATAAGTCGGCAGCAATGTTCGCTCTGCACTCCATAGGCATTGTTGACGAGATGAGGCACTCCATGCTCTGCACAAATTCGGGCTATGGCTGGCAAATTATCGGGCGATCGAGGAGCGAAGCACGAGGTAGTCGTCATCACACAGACAACCTGAAATAGTGTAATCTTCATCATTCTATGACAAAATCATTACAAAGTTTTCCAAATGAAACACTCATGGAGGGGGAGGAGAAGTCGAGAAGAAGCGTGCGGGACTTTTGAAATTTCTTTTTTCTCTTCACTTCCTTCTCTTTCCCTTAATTCAGCTTCGCGTCGACTTGGGGTCTCCGCTCCTATCTCTGCGTCTCTGATTTGTCTAGCCTTCTCTCTCGACTCCCTTCTTTTTCAATGCTGTTTCTCCCCTTAGAGCTAGAACCTCTCGCCGACACGCCCCTTCCACGAGCGTTTCAAAATAAAAAAAACCCCCATAGTACCTGTTTACCCCGTTCCTCCAGAATCCTCGCAATGCTCTGCACGTCTGTCACCAACGCATCTCTCTCTCTGACCAGATCGACGATAATCGGCTTGAATCCAGCGTGGTAGATCGATTTGAAGCAGGACTTTTGATCGATTCTCGACCAGACCACGTACTTCGCATTCGGTCGCTGTTTTCGAAAAGAAGTCATGCAGAGTGACAAGGACATGCCTGTGCAGAGAGGCACTACAATCGCTGCCTTGCAGGTTGAAATTCCTAAAATTGAAATAAAAGTAATTGCCCCTGCATCTCTAACCTGCAACATGCAGAGAATGGAGAGCGAATTCATTCGCGAGACAGGCAAGCATTGAAGAGCCAATGGCTTTCGGCTGAATTTCATCCAGGGAGCCCGATCTTCCAACTCCGTGGGATAGACTGGATAAAATTGAGGTTGAAAAATGGCCGGATTTGCTTACTTACTTGCAATGGAGTCTTCTGACGAGCGGACTGGCAACTCTGCCTTCTCTTTCCCCTGCCCCAATCGAGATGGAATCCACTCGATTGTTCGTGTCGTGCGAGGCCAACCATGAGAGCAGGCGTTCGACCATGTGCTCTGGCCAGCCCTCTTCAGGTATGTCCTTCTGAAATTGGCTTATTGTAAAAGCCGCACACTTGTTAAAAATCTATATGAATGTATACAAGGGATAGGGATAGTAGACTATGTATGTGTTGGTCTCAAAATGATGAGCAGCATGTGCAGAATATTTCTAGAAAAAGTTAGCCTAACCTACCAAGACCCTACTCTTATTCCTATTTTGCTAGTGTACGGCTTTTATAAAAAAAAAAAAGCCATGAAATTCAACAAAAAATACTTGAAAATTCAAAGATATTTAAAATTTCCCACCTTTTCCCATAAGTTGGCCAGCATTTTGTGAGTGGACTTCGAAACCGAATTAGACAGGGCTTCTTCTCGTTTCCCAAACGACGCCTTCATCTTTATTCACCTGGAATTCGAAGTAAAAATGGGTAAGAATGCAGACAATAGAGTAGCCCCTCTGCGGGAAGTCGTTCAACGCTGGCTTTAAGCAACTCTTTACATATGACTGGGTTAGAACAAAGGAAATCTACATTTTCTACAGAAAAAATGCCATTTCGGGATGTTAACCATTCTTTTCAAAGTAAAACAACATTTTTCTTCGAGAATAGTATTTATTGTGGAACGCTTTCTTGGAAATTAACGAGATCTTGATCAAAATAAATATAGAGATTGAAAAAGATGGCCTGTTTTTCATCGTTGAAGAGGAGCCAGTCCGAGTTTGGCCCTGAGTGCATTCGCCTCTGCGATCTCGCGCTCTTCATCGTCATTTGAATTCGCCGATTTCTTCTTGTCCTTGTCGCTGCGGCCTCGGTCTTCCTTATCTGCAATCATACCATTTATTTATTATTTTATCAATTTTTACAGATTCAAACCTTTATGCCTCTCCTTGTCTCCTCTGTCGTCTCTTCTGGATTCCCTGTCCCTCTCCTTGTCTTTGTCTCGGCCCCCTCCACCTTCGGCCCGCTCTCTCTCCCTCCTTGATCTTTCCCTCTCTCGTTCTCTTTCCTTCCTGTGCTCTCTCTCCTTGCTTCTGCTTCTGCTGCGTCTCTTGGTCAGTCGTGGTCTCTCCTTCTTCTTGTCCTTGTCATCGTCCGAGTCAGATGAGGCACTCATTGCATCCAAGTCGTCGTCCAGAATGCTCTTGTAGGGCTGCAGCTCATCGACTTCTTCCAGGGCTTCGCGTTTCTGGAAAAAATACAACTTTCACAAAATCATTTTTTTTAGTTTTCAACAAACAATACCTGCAGTCTAGGCAGCTGAATGTCGCAATATCTTTCGTCTCTGAGCAAGTGGTCGATGAGTTCGTCCATGTGGACCAACTCAAAGCCTGCAATTTTACTTCTTTTTTTTTCAATTTTCAAGAAATTTTTTCGTTAGCTTACGTCCCATAGTGTTCATGTATCTGAGCTTTCTGTAGTCGTTGTAGAGTGGCTCGAGATATTTGTAAATCTCCACGGAACTGAACGTCAGACGCAGGTACATCGCGCCCAGAGCACGGACATATCTGAAAGAATAGAAAGTACTGCAGCTTTTCAAAATAAAAATCAAAACTACTGTAGCTTTTGAAAAAAAAACTAAATTAAGTTTACTATAGCTCCTCCATTATTTTCAGACCTAGGGAGAACTTTCGTCAGACGAAAATAGCGAAATGTTTTTTCGTTATTTTTGCTGAAGCTACAAAATTGTAAACAAAATATTATGGGGAAAGAGGGGTGGTAGCTGGCATACGATTCGTAAGATTTCAAGATTTTTTGGCTTAAGTCCTCCCTAGGTCTGATTATTTTCGAATCTGCTCACTTGAATTCCTCCTGCTGAATGAACTCGAGGATGATTTCCTTCTCCGGCTGGATTTGCAGCATTTTGAGAGCCAAACAGAGGAAGGGCGTCGGCTTGACGTTGCCCGCGTAGATGCCTCCGATAAAACGCAGATCCGCTGCTTTGTCCACAACCAATTCAGCTGAAATATTATCTTTATTCGTGTTTAATTTCAAGAAAATAAGACATGCAAAATATAGAATGGGGTATGCAAAAAATTTCTACAAATGCTGTATATTATATATTCCATTTTCTTCGATACTCTTATTTTCTAGAAATGTACCTGTGAGAGCGAAGCATTCCTCCTTCCAGAATATGCTGTCGTAGATTCTCTGTCGAATGATTTTCTCGACGAGAAATTGCGGATTCGTTCCCTTCACCGTTCTCGCATCTTTCGTCGTGCGGTTCGCCATCTGAAGATGTCATTTCTTTCATCAGAAAACTACGAGTTTTCAGAGATATACTAGGCCATGAGAAGCCATAAAATGTTCAATGAGGAAATTTTACAAAAAAAAATCACCAAAGTTTATTTTACTCAACAATAATAATAACGGCTTGAAACATGTAAATAATAAATAGATAGATAGAGAAAAGTTGAATTAATATGCTTTGCGCTTAAGAATTTCCGGCCGCCATACAATCGGGTGTGTTTCTTCTGTCTGAAATCATACGGTTAAAATTAGTTTATTGGAATTTACTATTCTAGAAAAGTTCTCTGTAGCAAATTCTCTGTTCACCAAAACTCTTATTTTGATGTTTGAATTTGAATTCTCAAAATTCGCACCGCTTCATCGTCCTCCTTGTACATTTTGATGGTCTTGTCAGCCTCCGCAGTGATGAGTCGAAGGCCCGTTTTGTCGTAGCACATCGCGTAGATGCCTGCCTCCGAATCGATCGAGCCGGGCTGGGCTTTGGCTTGGATTCTCTGAAATTCAAAAATCTTATTTTTCTCGAAAACAGGTCTAGACCGACTTTCAGACAGAAATACAAATTATAGAGGAAGGGATGATATGCAAATAGCAATTTTTCTATAGAAAGTTGACACATTGGGGGTGCAGTCATCAAGACACTGCTCAGAATATTTTGGCTTACGGAGATATGCAAGGTGAATTTGGTTCAAGTCCTGTCTAGATATGCTCGAAAAATAAAATAAAAACCTGGAAGCAGAAGCCGGATCTCCAGTCCCAGAAGCACATGGAGCCGTTGTCGCCGCCCGACACAAGGACTCCGTCCTCGTTGCAGACCAGAGAGTTGACGATCGCGTTGTGGCCCGGCAGATTCTGAATGAATATCTATGTTCTCTAGAAACGTGCCAAGTAAAGGAAACCTGCATGAACTCCCCATTGGGGCATTTCCACTGCTTGATGTTGTCCGGGGAGGCGGAGGCGAACATGAACAGACGGGGATGCAGAGCCAGAGCGCGCACTGATTTCTGCAATTCGAAAACCACAATAATCCAACCGAATTGCAGCAATCCTACCTTGTGATGAGTGAGCGTGGTGATGGATCTGCCTGTAGCCAGATCCCAGAGTCGGATGGTGGAGTCGTGGCTGGCAGTGATGACCTGTGGGTCGGATGACTGAGTGATTACGTCCGCCACAGTGCTCGTGTGGCCCGCGAAGCAGTGCACCTGCGCCTTCGTCCGCATGTCCCAAACCTGAAGCGGGGAAAATAGAACATTCCAAGACAAAAAAGCTAGGATTACTCTAGCAGTGGAATCCCTCGAACAAGTGACGAGCACATCGAGAGTGGGATGGACGGACAGAGCCTGCACTGCGGAGAGATGGCCGTGGTAGTGTCGGATGACTTTATTGTACTCCAAGTCCCAGCATTTCACCTGGAGATTTAAAGATCAATATTTATTTTAGGGATTCAAGAAAACCTGTTTATCTTCTCCTCCACTGAACAGGAACGGATGTCGATTGGAAATTTTAACAGCGCGCACAGCGGAAATGTGGCCGGTGAGGGAGAGACGCAGAGTGCCCTTTGCCAGGTCCCAGATTTTGATGATTCGATCCGCACCCCCAGAAGCGAACCATTCATTGTTGGGCTCCACGTCCACTGCACGTACCCATCCGGTATGACCTGAATTTTCATTCCTTTTAGTGTTTTTCCCCCCTTTTAAAATTCATTTTTTGCACAAAACTCTAAAAAAAACAACTGCAGAAAATATGTGAAAATGATAATCTTACCAGAAATGACTCGGTAGAGTTTCCAAGGGGCGTGCCACTTGGGTTTGATCATCATGGGCGCTTTCGAGGGCAGCAGCGCCCTGGTTGTGTTTTCTTCGGCCTTGGGACCCTGTCCGACAGGCAGCACAGGCAGCAGCTTGCCTGACTGGTTGCCTCCCTGCTGCTGAACGAGTTTGCCCGTCCCGTCTGTGATCGCCAACTGTCCAGAACTCGCACTTAAATCCAATTCAGTTGGTTTTTTAATCATAAATTTAAAATTCTTGAAACTGAATATTTTAATCAAAGAATTTCAGAATTTATTCCTGAATATGGTACCTGAGGACAGTTCCCTTGCCGAATGAGGGCTGTGTGGATGGCAGAGCCATCATCTCCTGCTCCTTCCTTCGTTTCGACTCCTCCACGGCCTTGATCACCTGCCCATACTCGCTTTTCTTCTTCACCGACTTTATCACGTTCATTCTGGAATTTCGAAAATCAAACCTTCAGGCATTCAGCTGAAAAACTCACGAATTATCGTCGGGATCAGGGAATTTTGCGTAGTCGCTGGCGAACAGGTCGTGCGTCCGCTTGAGCGAGCGAAACACCACGTTCAGCAGGGCCTTTTGGTTGGCGTCCGGCTGAGAAATTCCTGAATTTGAAAAAATAAACAGTTTGCTTGAATTTTCGAAATCCCGACCTCCTTCGGCCTCATCGGGCAGTCTGTCGACTGTGCTCGTGCTCTCCTCGCCACCCACTGGATTCCCCGCTGTCGTTGCCATTCTGAAGCACTAAGTCTATAACAAGAAATTAAAATAATTCCGAGAAAATGACAACGAGATGTTTAGAGGGGAATTCAACGCCTTTACTCATCGAAACCTATTATACGGAGGATGGAGATTTGTCTTGTTAATTTCTGACAACGAAAGAAAAGGACAATTATGCTAGTTAGTCAACTAAATTTTCGAAAATTGGAAGAAACACAAACATTTCGTAAAAAATAGTGTGGACTTGCAGAGATTGAAAGAAAAAAAAGCGAGTGAAAATGAATGAAGTTGTCACTGTTCATCCTTTATTGATTTTCGACAAGTTTCAAAAATCGAGGGTATAATAAAAGGTCCAAAAATCGATTTTCACCATCCGAGTGGGTTTTCTTGACGGCAAGCGGTGATTTTCCCTAAACTTTCAAGGATGCGAATCTACACCTTTTCCTTACTGACTGCTCCCAGACTTGGGGCTTTTCCGCCGCAAATATCCCTTATGTGGTGAATTATTCCAGCCAATTTCGAGTCGATTGATACCCATTTTTATAGCATACCACTCGGGTACCATTTGGGTGGTATACCATGGACCCATATGGCAACATGGTAAAATGGTAGCATGGTACTCTAGGAAGCAGAAATGAAGTTTCCATTCAATATAGGCCATATTTCAAAAAAAAAAATTTCCGGAATAACCGGCCAGAGTGGATATTTTCGAGGGGTGCGTTAACATAAATTGATATGTTATAAATTATTTAATTGTTTTTCTCGAATTTATTCGACCACATTTAAAACAAATTAAATTTTCTGGTAATGACATTGTCACAAACAATAGAGAGTAAATGACAGGATCAGGGCTGTCTGAAATTCAAGAAAATCGAACTTGAACTGAACTGAACTTCCAGATAGTTCGAAGTTCAGTTCAGTTCGTACAACCCTGATCAAAAGGAATATTTATTTCAGTTGCAATTTTCCTTCATCACCTTTGAATTTCTTCGAGAGTTGTCTGTATTATTCTCATTAAAATGAAATTATTATTTGACATTTTATTGAATAAACTTTCTGTATGAAACCCGAGATTATTATAATCAAGCTTTATTCTATGTTCATTTTCCGACTTCATGCCACTCATTCGTTTGTAGATCGTATTCCTCGGTTGAATTACACAAATTGCTAGTGCTTTGAAATCTAAGTTAACAAATATTTCGTATAAATATATGCAAAATCTCAGCTCACCCTCCGATCGCATACAATTTCCCGTTAGCGACGATGAGCGAGTGATGATGTCTTGCATGATTCATGTCTGCGATTTGAGAAATTCGACTGTCAACTGGAGCTGAGGGGTCGAAACACAGACAGGATTTTAATACATCAACACTAAATATATAATGGTACATTATTTATCATACAAGATTAACGACTCCCATCCTCCAGTTATGTAAATTTTTCCATTCATCGATGCAACTCGAGGAACTGAATAAGAATGTGTAAAAAAATTTCCCAGATAAATTCAAATAAAAAAATTTTTCTCTTGTCTGATGCGCAAAAATCGTTCTCTTTTTTAATATCTCAAGCGTAAAGCCACCCTCAAGATGGATCTCTGAACGCTCTTCCGACACGGAACTTCTAGTTTATGTCCAAAAATACACGCAGACAAAGCGTTTTGAGAATTTGTGGAGAATCATCAAATTCGAATGCCAAAAATTCCAACTGATAATGATGAATTTTTAACGAAACAAAGAAATCCCCTGAACTCGGAATGATCCCCGAGCACTTTTCTGTTTGGAATTCAACAACCCCTTTTGTCTCAATTTCACGGGCACCTGATATCATTCAACGCATAAAGAACTCTTATCAAATTATCACAAAGTTAAACATGTCTATATTTGGCACACAAAGGGCAGGCTTTTCACGAAAAACTATAAAACGGGTGACGCGGTTTGAAGAATTACATCATTCGTCGTTGAACCGAATATTCTCCCTTATCAGTGATCGGCCATGAAGCTCTTATCGTTGATAGCCCTCGTGCCTCTGACCACAGCCCTCTTCGTGCCAGGACCAAAGAACCTCAAGGGTCAAGCCCTAGCCGACTACATCAACTCGAGGCAGTCTCTATGGAAGGTACGGATTTAAGATAATTGGAAGCATACTACTGTAGCCTTCCAGGCCGAATCTCCGAAGATCTCGTTGGCTAGTGTGAAGAAGCGTCTTATGGACGTGAAGTACACTAAACACCCGGAGGGCGTCAAGATGCTAGAAGCTCACACTCTGCCCAATGCAGCTGACGACATTCCTGACGAGTAAGCTGATTTTAGGTTTTATGAAAGATGAAGACGATCTTTAGATTCGACGCCCGAACCCAATGGCCCCAATGCCAGTCGATTTCTACCATAAGAGATCAATCCGATTGCGGCTCGTGCTGGGCCTTTGCCGGTACCGAAGTCATGTCTGATCGAATCTGCATCGCCACGAATGGAGAGAAACAGATCTACGTTTCGGACGACGACCTACTTTCATGGTAAAGGAAAAATCATACAATTTTGAGTAAGTGAGCTTCAACTTTAAGCTGCGGAAAGACGTGTGGCGATGGGTGCGACGGCGGGTGGCCGATCGAAGCCTTCAACTACTGGAAGAACACCGGCATCGTGTCTGGAGGCAGATTCGGCAGCAAAGACGGATGCAGACCCTATGAACTTAGCCCCTGTGGGGGTGACAGCGTAGGAATTCATATCTAGAGTCTACAACAGGGGTGCACGAAGTTTCGATTTGAAAATTTCGAAGTCAAAGTCGAAGTTCGTGCACCTCTGGTCCACAAGCTCCGCTCACTTTGTGAAGAAAAAATCGGTTAAATTTTCGTTCTAGTTATTTAGCTAGCTAACTAGGCGATTTCATAGAAATTTTTCTTCGACAAATATTCAAATGAGTATCCCGGAAAAGAATTGCACCGGAAAATGACGTGAAAAGTTTACGGAATTGTTCTGGAACCGGCTTACAATTAGGCGTCAAAGAAATTTTGAGAAAAAATAATTTCTGAAAGTACAGCGACTCCACTCAAAAGCACTTAGAATATTCTTGTAGATCTGAATGTGCTGCATATTTTAGAACAAAACAAAAAAAAAACTCCAAAATGACCAACGACAACCTGCGTTGAAATTCGCTATTTTCAAAAATACGCAATGCAAAACTGTTGATGGAAGTGCCAGTTTGAAAAAAAAGAAGATTTTTTCAATTCTTTCTAGAAAAACGAGCGTGATTTAATGGTGCAGGTTTTGAAACGTTCGCCTCAATTTTGCAAAATCATTTGCGGGCCCTATTCATATCTTTCGTACAGCTACAAGGAATTGAATTGCAGCCCTACGGCGAGTGCCCAGATAACGGATACGACACGCCAAAATGCAAGAAGCAGTGCCAGAAGGGATACGATAAAAATTATGACGCTGATAAAACTCATGGAAAGACTTCCTACGCCGTCCCAGGAGCTGTTGCCACTGTGCAGAGAGAAATCATGGCCAGAGGCCCGGTTGAAGTCGCTTTCACTGTGTAAGAATTATAAAATTGGGAAGGGGATTTATGAAATTTCTTCTTTCAGATATGAAGATTTCTACTCCTACAAGTCTGGAGTCTATTCTCACACGTGGGGAGATGCCCTTGGAGGTCACGCAGTGAGGATTCTCGGATGGGGAACTGAGAATAGTGTTCCCTATTGGGTGGTGGCGAATTCGTGGAGCGAGACCTGGGGCGAGAACGGAGGCTACTTCAGGATAGTCAGAGGCACCAATGAGTGTGGAATTGAGGCTAGCTTAAGCGTTTGGCTTTTTTTCTTAATTTACACAATTTTAGGGAGCGATTGTGGCTGGAGAATATTTGGCCCAATGATGTGCATAAGATGATGAAATGATTTATTTTCGACAAACGCGCAATCATAGTTCAATGATGATTGATCTTCGTCATCCCTTGTAGGGAGAACATCTCTTTCATTCACTTTGTTTTTGATTGATGATTCTTGTTTTCCACATGCAACATGCGGTGTGTACATAGTCAAAATAAATAATTATAAAATTATATATTTTAAAGATTTTAGCAGCCAAAATTTAAAGCTTAGATAGCACGGTCATATGATATATGCAAGACTAGACAAATGGTGAATGCGAACTCACTAAACTAGATTTGCTTTCCCTTTCTTCATAAAGCAGTAGCTATTTTAGATAAAAAAAAAGAGCTCGTGAAGTTTGATGCTTATCTGTTGTTTTCACCTTTGCTTTTTGAGAATTGAGAAATGGCAGGATTTTTATCAGCAATTTTGATTATTTATTATCATATCCGGTTTTTTTCCGTTCATTTATAAGCTTTCCTAACATAAAACTTTACTTTATAGCCTTCTCTATCAGCGAGAAGTCCAAAATGATGAACTCGACATTTCATTTTATTAAATTTATCAGTGCTTTATTTTATTTTATAGATGCAATTCCTTGAGGCCTATAAAAGAGAAATATCTTTTTGTTAGATTATTTTATGCGCTTTTTCTGATAACGACTGTCCTTTTTAAATTCTTCATTTCTCGTGATGAAAATTAAAAGTTTAATTTTTCAAAAATTTTTGAATTTCAAATTTCAGATCCGAAATGAGGTCTCTCTTGGTCGCCCTTGCTCTCGTCGCCGCTTCTTATGCCTTCGTGGCTCAGGTTAGAATTATCTAAGTCCGATATATTGAATCCTTTTGAATTATTATAGAAGACGATCCACCCCGATCCTCAGGCTATTGTGAACAAGATCAATGCTGGCCAGAATTTGTGGAAGGCCGCTGTCAAGGCCAAGCCTATTGAAAACATCAAGGTAGAAGATGGAGGATTACTGTAGCTTCCAAACATAACATATTTTATAGAAGAAGTTGATGGATGTGAAGTACACTCAGTTGCCGGCTGGCACGCCTGAACACCCCGAGATTACGACCATTAAGGATGACGATGTTCCTGATAGGTAGATATATGGAAGTAGACAAACCGAGATTTCATAAACCATATGTTAAGCTTCGACGCCAGAACTGCCTGGCCCAATTGCCAGAACATCGGGTTCATTCGTGATCAGTCTGATTGCGGTAAGTCGGTCTGAAAAGAACCAATTTAATCGAGAAATATATAGGTTCGTGCTGGGCCTTCGGAGCTGCAGAGGCCATGTCGGACAGAACTTGCATCCAGTCGAATGGTAACGTCAACGTTAAGCTCTCCGCTGACGACATCCTTTCCTGCTGTGGAAACAAATGCGGTAGGAAGGTTTTGAAGATTGCCATGACATATTATCATTACAGGCTATGGCTGTGAGGGAGGATACCCCATCGAGGTACGATCTCGAATCTGAAAATCTAAATTTAAGAAAGAATTTCAGGCTTGGAACTTCTGGGTCAAAACGGGCATATGCACGGGGGGAGCATTCGGAGATACCACTACTTGGTAACACTAGTCAAGGGAAAAGCTGATCTTCATCATGAAATTGAGTTTTCAGCCGCCCCTACGAAATCCCTCCCTGTGGTAACCATGGTAACATAACCTACGACCCCTGTCCAGATACTGAATACGACACGCCAACATGCAAAAAACAGTGCGTTGCTGGATACCCGACTAGCTACATTGACGACAAGCACTTCGGAAAGACCGCTGCTGCCGTCTCCAAGAAGGTTGCCGCCATCCAGAAGGAGATCATGTAATTTCTTATAATAAATTTTCTCATCCGAGGTTAAGAGTGAATATCAGGGTTGGGATTCAAATAAAATTATACCCCCCTGTAATTGTAAATGGTTTTACAGGGGGTGTAATTTTACTTGAATCCCAGCCCAGGAAAAATCAAAGACTTAGCAAAGAGGATGTTTCCAGGGGCCCTCAAATAGAGCTGATTTTCATATATATTGTTCAGTTTTTCACGCTGATTCTCGTGGTGCTATCCATTTTTCATAAAAATGATCGCATGCAGGATTACGGTAGCCTAAAGTTTTGGCAGATCCGACTTCAGGAAAAAGTTCATAACTTCCTTATTTGTGGACCAAATCGAATGGGGTTTTCAGCGTTGGATAGCCCATGAAAAACTCTACAATTAATGTAGCTACGACCACCTGCTACCATCAATAATTTCCCGCCAAAAAATGAATTTCCAAAAATGCGACCTCGACCGACTGCAGTTTTTCGGGATTTTTACCCCATCGATAGGAAGAAAAGCCTGCTGGAAATTATTGATGGGAGCAGATGGTCGTAGTTACATTATTTGCAGAGTTTTTCACGGGCTATCCAATGCTGAAGACCATGTTCGATTTGGTTCACAAATAAGAAAGTTATGAATTTTTTCCCGAAGTCGGATCTGTAAAAACTTTAAGCTACCGTAATCCTGCATGCGATAATTTCTATGAAAAACCGAGTAAATCATGATGATCAGCGTGAAAAACTGAATAAATCCTGTGAAAATCAGCTCGATTTTGTGGATCCCTGTGTTATACAGACCTTAGTCCTTACTGAAATTCACTCCTAAAATATAGGACCAACGGCCCAGTTGAAGCTGCCTACACCGTCTATGAGGACTTCTATTATTATACGACGGGAATTTACAAGTACCAGTTTGGCGGGATCGTAGGAGGTCACGCCGTCAAGATCCTCGGGTGGGGAACTGAGGGTGGTGTTGACTACTGGTTGGTTGCCAACTCGTGGGCCGCTGACTGGGGTGAGAGCGGCTATTTCCGAATCCTCAGAGGCACCAACGAGTGTGGAATCGAACACGCCATCGTAGCTGGAATGGCCAAGGTTTAAATTAGATTCAACGAAACTTACGTCCTTATTTTTTAATAACGATCTAATAATTTAGTAATCTAATAAATTTGTACATTCTCAATAGAAGATGTGTGTATTGCATGTAGTGTGATATGCAATTGTAGTTTTTGTTGGAATTGAAAGTGAATCTTCATGAATTGATAATTCGTGCCTGAAGGGCTGGTTCCCTGGTTCTCATTGTATAGAGGGTGGGAAAGGAATCGATACATAAAACATAAGATTAGAGACGAGAAGGTCAGAGATGTTTTAGATAAGGCTGACTTTGACATAGCAGTGCTATTCACTCATCCTCCACATCTCCTTCATTCTATTACTTTGATCTCTTAAACTTTGTAAGATCATGCCAAATCATCATATTTCATGGAAATCATACCATTTTTCGTCATAAAATGGCGACTACTTGATAAGCCTTGTGGTGTTTCGACCTTCAAAGGGAATTAAGCAAGTGATCGTTTTGATCGTTTTCTTGGAAATTGTCCATAAATGGAAATAGATTGACACTTTCATTGTTTACACAGTTTGTTCGACATAGTTGCAGATGCTATCTCCTTCCCATTCTCTTCAGTATTCATTTGTTTATCATCTTCGTCCGTTATTATTATATTCGATTGATACTCTGTTCATAAGTAGCAATATTTGCAGATCAGCACTCATAATCGGTCATTGAAATGGTGGCTCAGTTGATTTCAGGCAACGAGATTTCCAAGGAAGTCAACGAAAGGGTCTCTCAGCAGGTGGATCTGGATTTAAGCTATTTTTAAATGACTAAGTTTCAGATTAAATCCGCCAGAGAAACTCATCCCAACTTCGAAGCTGCACTGGCCATTGTCCAGGTACTTGAATTGAAAATGCCTGAAATTCAAGCTTAAACTTCAGGTCGGAGACAGAAGCGACTCCACTGTCTACATCAACGCGAAGATCAAACGAGCCTCGGATGTCGGTGTTAATTCTAAACTGCATAAACTACCAAGCACTATTACTCAGGTAGATTTAGTTGAATGGCTAAATAATAACTTAGGTAAATTATTTAAGGAGGAACTCGAGAAGAAGATCGATGAATTGAATGATGACGATGAAGTAGATGGAATCCTCGTGCAACTGCCTCTGGACTGCGTCAACCCGGTAGACACTGATGCCATCATTGACAGGATCAAACATGTCAAGGCAAGGAAATATGAAATTCTCTTTTAAAGATGATAGGATTTAAGGACGTGGATGGATTGACTCGTGAGAATGCAGGTAGATTACTGAGGGGAGAATTGTCAAACACGATCTTCCCCTGCACTCCCTATGGATGTCTGCATTTGGTTCAGAGAGCTACAGGTATGTATTGTTGTTGCATGGGAATGGTCTTTTACGCACCAAAGTGTATTGTTGCGCACCAGACTTGTTTTGCAATAACTAAGGTATTGGCATATTTATCAATGAGTTTTTTTTTGCGATCTATCATGTACTAACCATAAACTGACCAATAAGATATAATCCGAGAGGCAACTTACAAAAATTGAACTATCATATCTACACAAGGTTATTTGAATTTCCCAAGTATCACGAACTGTTTACCTAATTTAGGCTATGCATTTAAGGTAATGCTTTAGGGATAGGGATGGGGTAGGGGTTGGCAGAGTGAGGTGCCCATCTATAGCAAGATGCATCATTTATTTTGGTGCGCAACTACATACACCCTTGTTACATCAGTCTTGGAAATTATGTCATCATTTTAGCTTACATCATTTTACCATTTCATCATTTAGGCGACCCCCATTTCGTGGCTGGGAAGCATGTGGTCGTCCTGGGCAGATCCAAGATTGTCGGAGCCCCAGCTGCACAACTCTTCCTCTGGCACCACGCCACCGTCACCGTCTGTCACTCCAAGACTCAGAAGATCGAGGAACACTGTAGGAGGGCAGACATTCTCATTGTGGCAATTGGGAAGAAGCATTTTGTTAAAGGCAAGAACGATTTTCCTGTTAGAAAAGATATCTTTTCCCATCTCAGGTGATTGGATCAAGCCAGGCGCGGTTGTAATCGACTGCGGCATAAATGTGGAACCGATCGAACAGGCTGATGGGACGACCAAGAATAAACTGTACGGGGATGTTGACTTCGAGGCTGCAAAACAGGTAGGGTTTTATCATTGTCATCATCAATGATAGACTAACGATGTAATTGTTACTACTTTAGGTGGCAAGTTTCATCACCCCTGTGCCTGGAGGCGTAGGCCCAATGACTGTCGCCATGCTCATTCAAAACACCGTGTATCAGGCCATCAGGAGACGCATCGGACATCATCACAAACATAATCAGAATAGCAATTAGAAGTAGATCTTCACAGGTTTCGAAATGAAGTCCACCTCTCACTTCCGATTTTTATGTTCGGGTTTTTACTTTCCATGTGTTTTCGAGTTTAAATAAATTCATTCTGAGATGATGCAATAATCATATCAGAAATCGAATGTTTCTTTTCCTTCAAATTTGTTTGTCTGCCCGTCTCAGAGTCTCAATGTTGTGAGGTGGTAGCACGTGAAAATGAAAAGTTAAATAGTGTATGAAAAAGAGAGGGAGCAGAGAAACGTACATAGGAAAGAGTGCCGTTGTCTACACAAAATGGCCCTCGTGACTTCGACTCTCAACTGGAAGACAGATAGGAAAGAAGGCAGACATAAACCGTATGATCACTCTCGATTGATTTCGATTTTCTCACGTCGAACCTATTTTTCTAGGCCCGCCCACTTTTTAGGTCCCAACTTCTAGCACAAATGTAAGTTATCTCTAGATTTTTTCATGCTTGTTTCATTTTCTGAAAATCGATATCCCACTCTTCGCTTTTTTAATCTCGCGAAAATTGAATTTGCCAAATGAATTGATGATGAAACTCAATGTTTGCCAAATGTGTAGTGAAAAGAAGGGAAAACGAGGGATTTTAGAGATGTGATTTATCCGGGTGAGATTTACAATGATCACCCATATCTCTATCCGCGTCTGCCCATTTTTAGATAAACACCCTCTTTGCTCTTCCCACCTGCTAGCATTCTCTTCCACCCTACTCTGCACGCTCTTCTGCACTGCATTTGCCATCGATTTCTGCCCCTTTTCTCTCTTCCCTTCCTTATCTCTATCTCTCTCTTCATTTCACCACTTTCTCTCCTCCTTCGTGCTCTTCTTCTCTCCATCATTCGACTGCTTTCACGTGTCCTTTCTGCCGATTCCCATTTCTATTTTCATTGTCTGAATCGAGATTTTATGAAACTCACTTCATAATGTGTGCCGTTTTCATGACTGTTTGAGCACATGTAATGTTTGAATTGCAGTCCCCCTGCAATTGGGATCACTGATTTGGATCCTCGAGTCACGACGACGGGTCCGGCAGCTCGATTCCAGGGCAGAGTCGGCTCAAATTTGGCCCCCAATTCTTGCTGGGAGTGGTGAGCTGCGCTCCGACAAGGGTACATTTTCGGTCTCTTGTATTTTTACCCCTTAACTGGGGAGAGAAATTGGCGCCTTCCAGGCGCTGCCGCGCCGATGTAATTTCGGCGCCATAATCGACGCCAAAAATTCTCTGAGAAGTTATCCTTATCTCTTGTAGTTTTTTTACCCCCTTTTTCTCTTCTCCTTGCTATTTTCCAGAAAAGAAGATGAAAACTACAAGAGAGTAAGGGTAACTTAGGGATAAAAGTACAAAAGGCCACATTTTCAAAAAAAAAATTATCCTTTTTTTCAGAAAAATGTCATCTACAGCTGG
>LIAE01009215.1:133786-150175 GCA_002287525.1 Diploscapter pachys | reverse complement strand
AGAAACAACAGACTGAAGATAACAAACAACAGCAACAAAGGCAGAACAGGAAGAGCGACAGTCAACCGAGGGTATGTATCATTGAAATAATACGGCCTGATGATGATGACGTTCATCTCCAGAATGACAACAGAAATGAGCGACGTCGCTCTTCGGCTGCAGCCAACCAGAATCAGCAACAGCAGAAGGAGAGGAAAGAGTCTTCTCGCAGTGGCAGCAGACACAACAGCCAGTCCAATGGAGAGAAGAAGGAGCAGAACAAAGCACAGGGACAGCAGAATCAGAATCAGAATCAGAGCAGGAGAAAGGTTAGAATAGAAAAGACACTAATCCAAAAATGAATTAGAAAACAATCGTTGCGCACAAAAATCTTATGCAGACTTTCAGCTTTTCGAACCGTGGTTAACCGCATGAACGAGATAGTGCATATTTTCGAGAGGCGAAAAGAAGGCATGTTCTTTTTCTCTCTCGATAAGGCACACTATCTTGTTTCATTTGACTGACCGCAGTTCGAAAAGTTGCGAATCGGCTTTTGTGCGCAACGATATACATTCAATGGATTCAGGAATGGTCACAGAGGAAGTCGCTGAGTCAGGGAGGCGCGTCTACAGGAAACAAACAGAACGAAGGTGGAGGAGGAGGAGGAAAAGGAGTGAAGGACGAACAGAAAGAGAGGACCAGAAGCTCGAATTCGCAAAGCGGCAGCAGCAGCAAGAGATCGCAGAGATACTCGACAAGGACTCTGTCGCAGGAGAGCGGAGAGGGATATGCCTGTTCGGATGAATGTAAGAAACTCGATTACCTTTCTAACAATGAGCATATTTTTCAGACGAATTGGACGAGCCATTCAGCGACTCGGACGATGACTCCAGCCGTCCCAGACAGCCACAGAAGATGAATCTGGCCATCCCCAGAGGTCGAATCCGCACTCTGTCAGGCACTGTGCCCATAGTCGGATACTCGCCCAAATGGGGCGGCCCCACGATGTGTCTGTCCTGCCTGCAGTTCTTCGACCTGCCCGACCAAATTAACGACTTCGCTGAGCATCTCCTCATCGAGCACAAGATCGTCGTGTCCGAGATGAATCTGATTGTTGACCCGAAAAGGTGGGAAAATTAGCATTTGCAATCCACACCTACTCGTTTAGGAAAGAGTGGGAGGGGGAAATGGGGAAAGAGAATGAATGTAGAATCACGGCAAGCCAAGAGTGAAAACAGAAGAAAAGTTCCAACGAGATCCTCTTTTCTTCTCGTTCTCACACAATATCTCCATTTTCCGTTGTTTTTCCAAAATATTAGGCATGGCATGTCGTGGAATACAAAAGAGTAGAAAAGTCATTATTTCCAACAACAAAAAATGCGGTTTCTTGTAGAAATCACCCACTTTTCTAAATGAAATTCGTGAATTTTCTAGGGATCCGTAAAATAGCTGACTTTCCAGATACATCGAGTATTGGCGCCAGCGCTTCGCGAAGGAGAGCATCGATAAGATCTTCTCGACAGTGGAGGTGCAGCAGGGCAGTCCCTATTTTGGAATAACCGACTACTTCTACAACATGTCCGAGGCACTTTCTGAGGACTACTCCCTCAGACAGAGACTCGCGATGAGGCGACTCGAAGAGGCACTGTCTTGTCAGCAGGTGCAGTAATCATTCGAAAGAGAAAGACTGAATATGTTCTAATTTGAGAGAGAACGAGAGGACTCCACATTCCAACTGCAGTGCATCTTCTGCAGATACACTGCCAGAGGCAATCGTTCCAAGATCATCCACCATCTGTACATGATCCACCACCTCAATCTGGGCAGTCCTGACAATCTCGTCTTCGTCACCGAGTACATTGAGCATCTCAAGGAGAAACTCATCAGGTACATAATCATCAAAATGAGAACAAAAACTTGGGTTTGATCTCTACATATTAAAATTTACTAGCATTTTGAAGGATGAAAGTAAATTCAAAATTGAAAAAAAGAAACAATAATATGATTTTAGGAACGAGTGCATCTACTGCGAGAAGACATTCCAGGACAGGAATACGCTCATGGACCACATGAGGAAGAGGAACCATAGAGAGGTTAGAATTTTATATTTTTTATTGAGAAAAAGCAGACCTAGGGGGGGACTTAAGTCAGGATGGTCGTGCGACCTACTCCCTATTATATTTCCTTCACGATTTTGTATCTCTTGTACTTTTTAGCTCTAAATTACCCTTACCCTCTTGTAGTTTATCCCTTTTCACTCTTCCTTGCTATTTCCTAGCCTTGAGTTTTTACAATTCTCCAATCATGATGGGGTCATTAAATTTCGCTCCTGCGACCTACCTCCGTATATTCTTTCAAGTCTGGAAAAGAAGAATGGTGATTTCAGGTGAATCCGAAAAACCACTACTATGACAAGTTCTACATCATCAACTATCTGGAACTGGGAAAGCGATGGCTCGACGTGCTGGCTGAGGACCCTGCAGGTATGGTATATTCATGGAATTTAAGAATTATAAAAGTGGTATTATAAAGGATGAAAATATAAAATTGAATTTCAAAAATTCAAATGTTCAAATGATTTCAGATGATCCGGATGAGACGGTCAAGCCACACCCCGAATCCGACGATGAAGAAGAAGAGAAAGACCATTCGTGGCACGAATGGCAAGAGGACAACGTGGATTTGGACGATACCAGGGTGCTCTGTCTGGTCTGCGATCAGAGTGAGGAGACTTGCAAGGCGCTGCTAGAGCATATGAAGGTTTGAAAATTAAATCTTGCAAAATTGAACTAGTTTTCCAGGAAACCCACGAGCTCGACCTCCTCAAACTGATCAAAGACAACAACCTGGACCTCTACAAGCGGCTCAAGTTCATCAACTACATCAGAAAACAGGTAAGACTAATGGAAGTGCGAAAATCCACAGCATAATATCATGTTTTTAACAACGAGAAAAAAAAGTCTGTAATTTATGTATCTTCATTGTAGAGCACTAAAAATCCCATGAACATGCCATATTTTGATGCTAATGGAATTTAGAAGAAAATTCAAAGTTAGTTGAAAAAATCGATATTCAAAGGATTACGGGTTTCGAGTTTTTGCTCTTTCCCCTCTTTCGCATATCCTGATTTTACGCGTGCCGTTTGTTCAAAAGTATGAGATAGTGCTATACAGTAGATGATTTCAGAACTACAACGCAGCCTGTTGGCAGTGCCAGAGACACGACTTCGAGAACCCCTTGGTCTGCAACAGACACCTCGTCGAGCACAAGCCATTCCACACCCTGCCCGATACAGCTGCATGGGACACTGAAGAGCACCTCGTTCCCATGTTCGGCAACGACCACCTGCTCTGGATGCTCGAGTCTATGCTCGAGGAGAATGAGGGAGCCAGTGACGCAGAGGAAAGAAGCAAAAGGGAGAAGGAACAACACAAGAAATTCGAGGCCATCATCGAGGAGAGCAAGAAGAATACTGTTGAAGGGGTAGGGTTGATTTGTTTTTTTTTTATTTCTGAAAAGAAAAAAACAACAACGTTTTTGTTCAGGTGATTGCCGAAGACCTGCCTGAATTGGAGGAAATCGGAGAGCAAACTCTACAGGAACTGAGTTCGAACGAGAAAACGACGACCACCTCTCCCTCTGCAGCCAAATAATTCGGTGTTCAATTTCGGTGCGTTCCAATCCCCAATTCCCCTCTCACCTGCCAACTTCCCATTCAAGCATATACATAAGCTAGTGTTTTTTCTTTCGGTGTTTTTCATTCAAATATGGTTCTTACACAAGCTTTCTTAAAGTTGAAAAAGTTTTATCTTCATTTTGGGCTCATTTCGCTAGACTTTTGTAATTTTTCAGAGTTGTTTCTTGTTATCATTAATTCTTCGTTACATTAACCATGCCCTTCTTTCAATACATTTCAAATCATCTACTCTATTATGTTTGCCGAATCTTTCCTATTTTTTCTTCGATTTTTAAAACAAAAATCTAAAAAGTTGGGATTTTTCCGTGATTTACGCAAAAACCCCTGCAAAAACATCTAAAAAAAAAAGTGTTGTAGCGACGGCACGTCGCGTTATATGACCTGTTTATAATTGAAAGAAGTTGTTGTAACTTTTTTCTTAAAATTTCATAACAAACCCAGAAAACATCTCGAAGGATGCAAAAAAAAAATCATGGACTCTACAAAAAAAAAAAATACAAAAATCAACTAATTCCATCATGAATAATTTAAAAATGACAAGCTTTTCTTATTTTTCTCCGTTAGCGATTTTGTATGACATTTCCTCCATCTTGTTGTATCAACTCGCTAATAATATTTGATATGTTTTATCTCTGGGATCACACATCTAACTATTCGTTATCATCATCAATTTGTGTATATCCGCCGATGATTGTTGTTGACATCCGCGTGTATGTAATTTGGCAAGGCTTTTGATTTGAATGGATAAATGTTTTGGGAGAATTTTTGAAAGAGTCTTCTTCTGCAGACTGCAGTTTTAGCTCTGCATGCTAGTATTTTATGCCGTTCTTTTTGTTAAACCACCGCAGGAAGTTCGTTGGATGGAATTCATCTCTGCCATTTTCTGCTTTTTTCTCATTATTAAAAAAAAATTTCAGGCGAAATGCTGCCCGCCGGTCGGAATGCATCGGCGAATCTGCTCAGGATTCTGCTTACAACGCCCAGCACCAGCAAATTCATTCCCATTTCAGGTTGCAAAATGAATTTTAAAAATTTTACGTTCTAATTTTCAAATTCTCGCAGTCGTCTGCGCGCAACAGACGAGGTTTTACGCGAAGAATCGAACACGAAGGAAATTCGTGGAGGAAATCGCGATCAAGAACGTGAAGAGTGAGAAACCCTACATCGATATCTACTCAGATATGACTGCGCAGTTCGTGAAAATTGACGACTTTTTCTTTAAATTTGAGAATTGCAGGGAATTGGCGAAGACGATGAAGGTCGATATGAACGATTTGACAGACTTTCTGACGGATCTGAACCCGAAATTGCTCGATTCGATTGTGGAGGAGAGGGCAATCGACCAGGAGTTCATTCTCAAGGCCGTGGCCGGTTTTGGCTGCAAACCGCGAGTTGCAATGCGACCTGCTTCCAATAGAAAGTCGCAAGCAGACGACGACGACGACATTCTGCCTCAGCCACCTGCTTCTGAGGCCGAACTCGCCAAGCGACCCCCCGTCGTCACAATCATGGGGCATGTCGACCATGGAAAGACCACTCTTCTCGACACTCTCAGGTGGGAGTACTGTAGATTTTCCCGAGAATTAATACGATTTTCAGGAAATCGAATATCACAGCCGGTGAGTTCGGAGGCATCACCCAGCACATCGGAGCTTTCTCAGGTTTATTTGAACACTTTTATTTTGAAAAGAAAGGTGAACGTTCAGTGGCTTTGAAGGATGGAAGAAAAGTGACATTTCTGGACACACCAGGACACGCGGCTTTCGCTGCAATGCGGTCGAGAGGCGCACATGGCGCAGACCTGGTCATTCTTGTCGTAGCGGCTGATGATGGAGTCAAAGAGCAGGTTGGGTACTGCCTTGTTTATGAGAACATTCTACAATCTCCGCAAAATGTGTATTGGTGGCATTGCACAACTTCAGCTATGATAACATTTATCACCAGATTTTTGCATAAGATTGCTGTCTCACACAGCAGTATCAAATAGCAGTAAAGAACAAGGTTTGAAAACTTGCCCTAATGCGCTAAAACTGACGACTAAATTTTAAAGAAAGGAAAAAGTAGTAACACGCCATTTGTCGTAGATATAGGATAACCGGTTGAAAATTCGGATTTCTACGATTCCCTTCATTCAGCTTTTAAAATTTTTCTTCATTCTCGTGACTTAACTATCATAGATGAATGATAGATGTAATTTTCTTATCAAAATTGAGCTTCCCTTAACTAGGGTATCTTCTCCTTAACAAAACAGATTTATTATTTCGTTTAAAAAGTAAAAAAAAGAAAAAAAGAGTTGAGTTGCTTTCAGACAAAACAGTCGATCGAGTTTGCGAGACAGGCGAATGTACCCCTCGTGGTGGCCATCAACAAGTGCGACAAGCCGCAGGCAGACCCGACTAGAGCGATGCGCTCTCTCCTGCAGTTCAACATCGTGCCCGAGTCCATGGGTGGAGACGTGCAGTGCATTCAGGTTTCGGCTCTGCAAGGCACCAACATCGACGCATTGCAGGAGGCCATTCTCACGCAGGTAACGTTTTTCTTTGTTCCCATAGAGTAGTTTTATAGTAGTTGCGTGGGTTTGTCTTTGTTTTACTAATTCCGGGGAACACATGAGATCTCAATTATGCAATGGGCTCTTGATCTCTTAGCTCAAATCCGGTGGAACAGTCCGCAATTTGGCAATAGAAATAATGTTTTCTTTTTCAGGCAGACATAATGAACATCCGAGCCACGCCGAAAGGAAGGGTGGAGGCGTCAGTCATCGAGGCGACGACCGTGCACGGCATCGGCAAAGTCACCACGCTGGTCGTGGCGAGGGGCATTCTCAGGAAGGGGGCCGTACTCGTAGGAGGAGCGACTTGGTGCAAAGTCAGGACGATGACTGACGAAAATGGAAAGGAGATGAGGGAAGCCGGTCCGGGAACACCCGTTCGGGTAGGAATCAAATTTTTGAACTCTCTAAATATGATATGAAAATCAGAATGTTTTGGCTTTTATAGAGTGCAAAATAGGCTCGAGCAGCGAATTTGAAAGTTGATTTTGAATAATCTAATGAATCCAATACATTTTAATTGGTATATTTTTGAATTCTCCATATCAAAATTGGCCAACATACCGGAAGCTGCTATTCTATTTTATCAACCCTTCATAGAAACTATGAGACTTGGTTTGCGAGACATCGAAAATATGCTTTACAGAAATGAAAATTTTATCGTGTATCAAAAGAGCGAAATAGAACTAAAGCATAGCGAGAGCATGTGTAATTCGGGATAAAAAGACTAAAATTATTAATTACTGATATGTTATAATAATTTTTCATGGAGCACTTTGGGGCTCTTCGAAAAATTAGCCAAAAATCGAATGGATTGCTAAATTCGTGTGAAAAATGTTCTCTGATAATTATTCCATGAAGTTATGCAAAAATCAATCAAACATTCTCAAAATATTCTTTCCACTACTTCGAAAAAAAAAGTTGTTGCTCGAGCTTACTTTACACCCTGTATTTGTGGAAAAATGAAAGGATTTCAGATATCCGGCTGGAGAGACGACCTGCCGAATCCGGGAGATCTGATCATCGAGGCTGAATCGACTGACAAGGCTACGAAAGCCGTGGCCTACAGAGTGGCAAAGGAAATGGAGACAAAGGCCAAGAAGGACTGGGGTGAAATCGAGGAGAAACGACGAGTAGCAAGAGAAGAATACGTTGCGAACAGAAAGGAACTCTACAGCAAGGGAATACGGTCAGATCCAGTTGTCTACAGAGTTTCGAATTATTTCATTTGTTGCAGATTCAATTCAACAATCAGAAGAATCGTGCACAAGAAGAACAGACTGACAAAGGATTTGGGTGATGACACAAAGCCGAAGATGAGGATTTTGGTATTTTATTCCACCCTCTATAATAAAATGATGTTGAAATTCTCTTGCAGTTGCGAACAGACGTGGAGGGCACTCTGGAGGCAATTCTGACAGTGATCGAGAGCTACAGTTGTCAAGAAGAGTGCGACTTCCAAGTTGTCGATTTCAATGTTGGTCCGCCCACTCCGACGGACGTCGAATTGGCCAAGGAAACTGGAGGTACTGTCGAATTTCTAAAATCTCGCATTTATGCTAATTTTTGCGGCCGCGTAAACATTCCTTCCAAAAGTGTAAACTTTCCTTCCAAAACGGGAAAAGAAATAAAGGGCGAGAGATAGGGTTTGGGATAAAGGTTTACACTTCAAAATTTTGGGAGGAATGTTTACGCAGTCAATGTTTGCAGCAATGATCTACTTGTTCAACATCGATGCGAACAAAGCTGTGAAGACAGAAGCAGAACAGAGTGGAGTGCAAATTCACCACTACAATGTGATCTACAGACTGGTCGAGGCGCTCAAAGACGAACTGTCTGCGAGGCTGCCGCTGAAGGAGGAATTGGAGCTGATCGGGGAGGGCCACGTGCTCAAGGAGTTCCTCGTCTCTGACAGGGGCAGGAAGAAACAGCCAGTCGCAGGCACTCTCGTCGATTGGGGACATTTTGACAAGTTGGTAAAATTTGTTTGTTTTTGGCAATGCTTGCAAGTCTAAACAAACTTAAGCCAGTACGAAAAACTAGGGGAGAGGGTCTGCAAATACAAATTTTCCTATAAAAAGTTGATGCGCATGGGGATTCGCAAGAAGACCTTAGCAGAATATTTTGTCTTAAGAGGTCTGCACGATTGACCTGAATTAAGCTCGGTCTCTAGGTATGAATGCTTTTGAATTTTCAGAGACAGCGTGTTCAAATTCATACGAAATTCGAATGTGATTTACGAGGGGCCGGTTGAATCGATGAAGCACGAGAAGGAAACGGTCTCCACTGCTTCAACAAACACTGAGGTTGGAATTGTCATCGGAAACAAGGAAGTCAGGTTCCAGGAGGATGATCAGGTTATTATTATTTTTTGTTGAAAAAGTACAAATTGAAGACTGCGTAATTTTTCCTCCCGCAAATGTGATGATTCCCCCAAACACTATTTCTTGCTCTATATTTTTTCACGTACTGTTTCTCGCTTTTTTTTCTTTTCCGCGCTTTGAGAGGCAGAATTATACTTGTGGAAGGAAGGTTATGCAACCGAGATCGAATTTCAGGTAGAAGTCCACAAAAAACATCAAGTCCCACAGAGAATCAACTGGAATCCACCAGGATTTTGAAAATGTTATTAGAAATTTAGGATTTAGGACTTTTATTGTTAGCTTGAAAAGAATAGATTGTTGTCGATCTTGTCAAATTCGGGTTCAGCGAACTCGTGCCTTAATATTTATTGTTTCTTGTTACTTTTTAGGCATAAATTTTATTTCTTCAAGCGTTTTCCAGTTTTCATATGAATTACGTTGAATCGTAATTTTCATATCTTTTCGATTTTTACTTTGACATAAAGGGCTTTTTTAAGATAAGAGGATCGGGTAATAACCTGTAAATGATGGCTTCGAGTTCGGGAGGAACGGAAAGAGGAGAAGCGGGGTCGAATGTAGGCGCGGACACGGGTGCAGGACAGGTACTACAGCAGCCCGTCGTCAGGAACGGGCTCAATTCCGTCATCGACTCGCTCATCCTGGGATATCTCATCAGAAATGGGGTAAGACATTCAAATTGGATGTCCTTTATTGTCGATGAACGATAACTTTGAATAAAGTCGATGAATGCGTTTCTTTCTCCCCCTATTCCAAGCCACAAGCCTCCCTCTATTTGACAACACTTTTTATGTCGATTTTTTGTTTTCCTTTCTTTTTTTCGAAAGTTCTATGCTAATTATTGATAGTTAGCCAATTAATTTTTGATCAATATCAATAAATGACTAATTGGGAACTGTTCATAACGAAGTTCCCGATAATTTTGATGAAGAAACGAAGAAAATAATGAACAATTATCGTTTGTGCGTTATTTCGAGTGTCAGAGCGAAGAAGAAACTCATCCTTTTTACTTTATTCCAAGTGATAGTTCATCGGCAATATTCAAAACCCCGAGTTTGCATAAAATAAGTGGAATACAGAATATCGAAATTGTTATCTTTTCCTACATAAAAGACGATAGTTTTCAGTACGAAACGACAATCGAAGCCCTAACGGCAGAATCGCCCAATCTGAACAGACAAATCACCAGAGGCTCTACTGGCGGCAACGGTCTGCTCACTTACAGTGACAGGCTCTACGACAAAAGCCTCGAACAGATCATTGAGGTCGAAAAATTGCAAAAAAAAAATGGAAAAATAAAGATTTAAATGGCAGATGTTCAATGAAACGGGCAGATTCAACATTCCCGTGGAATTTCTGGAATTCGGGGTGAAGCTGCGGCAGCTCAGCAATGAATACTCCACCATGACTGCCTATGGACCGGGATACAGGTGGAATTTAAAAAAAAAATCTAGAATTTTTTTTACAATCTTTTCCATTTCAGCCTGAACCAGCAGAAGTTGTACGGCAAGAAGGTCTGCCGTCCGCGTCAAAGCACTTCCGGGATGATTTTCGCGAATGCAGCAGGGGGCGGTCTGAGCAGAGAGAACGTCCAGAATTTCTCTGTCGCGAACTTTGGACAGAACCAGATGGGAATGAATCAGCAACAGCAAATGAACCAAATGAGCAGAGGAAATGTGCAGGTTAATTCAGAGAAAGATATCATTTAGCTAGAGAATGTAAATGCTCAAATTTGAGAAACCATTTGCGCTCTCTACAGTTAGCTATTGTGCTCGCCGTTAATATTCGGCGCTGGAAAGCGCGCGCGCTCTAACTCGAAAACTCGTGCCCCAATCAAAAATGAGAGTGTGGCCTCTTTTCTCCCTCATCAATGAGAGAAAGAAGAAAAGGAGACAGCGCTCATTTTTGAGTGAAGTAGGGATTTTATGGTCAGAGCGCGCTCTTTTCAGCGCCGAATGCTAGCGGCGAGCACGATATCAAAGATAAAATTCAGGTGCAAGGCAATCAGTACGTGAATGATTATCATCACCAGCAGCAGTTGCACAACAACAATCAGTGGGCGGGTCAAAATCAAGAATATACTGAAATGCACAATCAACAGCAACAAAGCACTGTGCAGAGCACTCAAGAAGGCGGTGGGAGAATTAAAAAAAAGAAATAGGGAAAAATGAGAAAATTGCAGGATCCCAAAGAAGAAAGCTCGCAAACCCGAATCACATCGTGAAGACTGTCGTGGATCCGCTGGTGGCTGCTGCGAGCAGGTCGATGGAGCGAATGGAGAGGGAGCAGCACGGTCAGCACGGAGGCATTGGGGATAGCGTTCTCGACGACCAGACTGTCGATCAGATCGGATCCAATCTCCTCCCCTACTTCCAGGACAACTCTTTCGAAAATGTAAATTCTGAAAATTTGTCTTCATTTTCGTCAAAAAACCTAATTTGCAGCTGATGAACGAGCTGAACTTCGACGTGAACAGTCCCCTGGCCGCATTCAGCGACATCGACGTCACTTCGGGAATCGAGCAGCAACGTCCCGCCTCTTCTCTCAGAAGTGACATGAACTTGGTAAAAATAGCAAGAGAAATCTGTCGATTTTTATCTTTCTTGCAGAATATCCAAGTGGCCAGCCCCGAGCCTCCACAGACGACCCCAACTGCTCCAGAAAGTGCTGAAATGGCACAGAAGGAAGGGGAGAAGAACTCCCCTGTCCCAGTGGAAGCGAGAAAGCTCGTTCCTCTCATGTCGATCAGGCCCAACATTGTTCCGTCCAAGGATAAAATGATGCAGCTGCACATGAACGCTGCTGCCACTACTGAGTACAGAATTCCGAAGGTACAAAATTAACATATTTTGGACTTTCTATTGAAATGTTGCAGAGAGCCCATCAATCCGCCCCAGAAATGTCGAAGAGCATGATGAGCATGGCGAGTGTGAACAAACCTAGTCCCAAGGAGAGAGACGAAAAGAAGAGGGACTTCGACAGAGACAACAGACCCAAGAGTGCACTGTAAGAGATTCTTTGCCGATCTTTGAAAATGAAGAATTTTTCAGGTCGAAGGGGGGTCGTCTTCCAAAGCTGCCCCGACAATGGAAGACATGTTTGAAGACGACGAGCAGAATGACAGAGGAAGAAAATATCCGGATAGACAGAGAGGGAACAGAGAACGAGACAATTCGAGGGAGAGGGACAGGGACAACAGAAGAGAGCACAGACGCGAGAGGGAAAGGAGTCCTCCTCCGAGGCAGAGGGACAGGCAGGAGCATTTAAAATAGTTTTAGAAAATGACATTATTGCAGAAGACGTGGCAGCGACGAAAAGCCTGAAAACTCGCATCATCGCACTTCGGGAAGAAATAGAAGGGGAAGTGAGGAGAGGGAAAAGGAAAAAGAGAAAGAAAAGGAGAAGGAGAAGTTGAACAGAAGAACCAGCAATGAGTCAGCGACTTCTGCAAGCAGCGAGAGAAGGGTGACTAAGGCTAGAGGGCAACACAACGAGAAAGAGAGGGAGAAGACTGAAGAACTCCCCAGAAAGGTACTGTAATTTTTTGTTATTTTTTCTGAAAATGAAATTGATTTTCAGATTCCCGAAGAGCAGAAGATTTCTGAGAAATCTCCCGAGAAAATTCAAGAGAAAGAAACAGCTACCAAGGATGACGGGGAAGAAAGCAAGAGGATACAGGAAAAGGAACTCGAGCAGGGTTTTGTTTAAATTTAATTATTTCAAGAGGTTTAAAAATTATTCAGTGAAACCCAAAGATTCGAAACATCTGGTCGAAGCGCGTCTCTTCAAGAAGATGTCCAATTTGGAGAAGGAGAGGAAGAAAAGTGTTATGTAAGAGGAGAATGAACTGTTGAGCATTTTGAATTTTTGTTTTCAGCAAACCCGTGGTAGCTCCAATGAAGCCTTCTCCCTCTTCTTGCTCACCCCAGTCCCAAGTGGCGCAGAGCACTGTCGACAAACTGCTCGACTCCATCAATCTGCCTGTGGAGCCCAAGCCCCTCTCGCCGCCCCCTTCTCCTCTCCATCCTCTGCATCCCAGATTAGGGGCTGGCGAGGAACAAAGCAGCAGCAGCAAGACGCCCAGAGCCGTCAGACAGCCAGTTGAGGAGGAGCTGTCTCCGAGAGAAAACCAGGTAAAATAAAACAAAAAAGGAAAAAAAAACTCGAAGAACAACTACAGTAAACCTGATTCGTTTTTTTTCAGTGCACCACCACGCCACTCTACGAGGTGGAAGTGGAAACGACTCCAGAGCCAGTGAACACGGTGAAGGAGGTGGCGAGTGGAGGCCAGTGGAAGGACGAGGAACAGAGTCTGATGCACGCGAGCAAACTCCACTCTTCCAGATGTAAAGAAAAATATTCGTATTTTCTTTAGAAAAAAGTTTTTAAAATGCCAATTTTCAGTGGGCTGTCTTCTGGAGAAGGCCGGCGAGCGAATCAACAAAACGCAAGTCAAGGTTCGCGAAAGCTCCATTTTTTTCAATGAAGAAGAAGTTTTCTGCTACAGAAATCCAACCTGAAGCAGCAGCAGCAACAGCCTGCAGCGTTGACTGCACAACCCGAGTCGACAGTTCCCATGAAGAAGCCCGCTCAAGTGGCAGACATGTCCAAGTTCCTGTTCGACGATGGGGAGCAGCAGCAGCAGCAGCCACACAGATTACAGTCCGGTCCTTTGTACATCAAGGTATACATTTAAAGAGGATCGAAGAAAATGACGATTTCAATGAATTTCAGAACATCGCTTCTCCCTCAAACTCGTCCTCCGTCTCCGAAGTTGGCGATGCAAATTCGGCTGCAAAACGCAAATCCTCTTCCTGCTCGAATTCCACAGACGAAGGCACAGGCCTGCTGCAGAAGACTGGCTCGGGCAAGAAGAGGAAACTCGATCCGACCGAGATTGGCAATCTCATCGACAGAATCCACGGACAGCAGTCCCCTAGCACATAATCCCCAAAAACCGTATGTTTCAGGATTTTATTGTTTTTGTTTATAATGTAAATTCTAACTATTTCTAAAAGTGGGCATATCAATTCTAACTTCTCAAGATTCAACAGATAATCATTACCGGTGTTGTAAAAATGGTATTTATTTTATGTAACGAAAGAAAGAATCTGGTTCTATCACTTCAATTCCCAAATCGACATATTCAAACTGTTTATTTTCTGGGCCTCACAGGTTAGGGATGCACGAAGTTTTGATTTGAAAATTTTAAAAATCAAAGTTCGTGCACCCCTGTCACAGATTATCTATGCTTTAGTCTAGGGTAAAGTAATCGCGTTTAGTTTCTTTTTGAATTGTTTGAATGATTGTTATCCCTCTCACTTATAATACAGTTTTACTCAAGAAAATGTTATCATTTATCGATCTTTCGGGTTTTTCGATAATAAAGTGTTGTTTGAATTGATGAAGTCTGATGAATTCGACAGGAATATGTTATATCGTTTAATATCTCTTATCCTCTTATCAAATATCCTCGATTTCAGATGAAATGGATGATTTCAGATGCGACTGTGCAGAGTGATGCGCTGCATCAGTCCGTCAATTCGCCACGTGGCAGATGGAGATGGCTGGATGCAAACGACCAGTCACGATTCGGGCCACAATGTTCTCGTCATCCATCCTAAGGTGGCGACTGCTATTTTTAACGAGATGACGAGACCTATCTTCCCGCACATTATTTCGCCCTACTTTGCTTCCCTCTCCTATCTCTAACTATAGGTCTCGTCATCTCATCATCTCGTCATGTAGTAATTACCCCTAAGGTTTGCCAAAGAATCATGAAAAAAGTTGGTCTTCATTGCTTTGTTCAGATTCGATGGGGCAAGTTCTCTCCCTCTAAACTCAAAGACCCCCAAAGACAGTTGGACGAAGCTGTCACTCTCGTCAAAACTCTGCCCAGATTCAGAGTTGTGCAGTAAGAAATAATTTTTTTTTTCTAAAAGCAGTTATTCTCCCTTTGCAGATCCGAAATGATCGCAGTGGATTATCACACGAAGAAGAAGACGATCTGGGGCAGGGGAAATGTGCAGAACATCAGGAAGATGGCTGTGGAGAATAGGGCCACGGCTGTCATGGTCAATATCGACAGTCTCACTCCCATGCAGCAGCAGGTAGAAACGCATAAATTGTTTTAAATTGTGTGAGGAAGGCATACAGTGTGTTTATTCACGATTTTCCAACTTTCCCTAAAAATGATTTCGAAAAACTTTTAGCTGCACTTTCATTCAGCTCGGTAGGGTACACATGCAAATGCATGGTTTTACCAACTTTTTATTTACGAGTAGACATTGGTATACCGGTGATGGCTCTTTTCCGAACTTAGCCGTCGAAAAATCGGAATTTTTATCTTTACTATTCTAATCAAATTTAGTATGAAAAATATTCCCAATTTTATGACGATTCCGAATCTGGAAACCGTTTTCGCTTTACATTGAATCGAAGCGAGTTGTGGACGAAAAAGCGCAGGCTTAATGCTAAGAAAACAACAAAAATTATATCTCGCCACCGGTGGTATACCCAGGTCTAGCCGTAAATTCTGTAACTTGAAAGTTGGTGAAACCATACATTTTCATGCGCGCTCCACCGAGCTGAGTTAAAGTGTAATTAGAAGTTTTCCGAAATAATTTTTAGGGAGCAGGTTATTCGAGAAAAAATGGTAAAATTATGAATGAACACCATGCAGTTCAAGTTCGTTTTAAACTTCAGGGTCTTTACGAAGAGTGGAATATGCCAGTCTACGACAGATACAACATCGTCATGGAGATATTCAAATTCTACGCACAAACTGAAGAGGCTAGACTGCAAATAAAATTGGCAGAAATACCCTATATCAGGTGGGGATTTTAGAAAATAAAATAATAATAAAGTCGAACCTCAGAAATCGTCTGTTCTTCATGCTGTCATCGCCCTGCGATCCGACAATTCTGCACGTTCACAAAGAAGATACAAATCGGTCAGATTTCATGGAAGCCCTTCGAATGAGGGAGCAGAAGCTGAGGAAGAAGATCGAGGAGGTCAAGGCACAGAACATCGAGAGGATGGAGAAACAGAGAAACGTCTACCCGCTCATTGCTATTGTTGGGTAGACAAGTTATAGGAGATTGCAATTACTTTAAGATTTCAGATATACGAATGCAGGAAAGACGAGCTTGGCAAAGAGGTTGACGGGCGCTGAGAGCTTAGTTCCAAAAGACAGACTCTTCGCGACGCTCGACACGACAAGGCACTTCGCAAGGTGAAAAGAGTGATAAATTGAGCAATGGGAAAGCCGATCTTCAGACTGCCCTCTGGAAGGAAAATCTGCCTGACAGACACGATTGGATTCCTCTCGGATCTGCCCATCCATCTCATAGACGCTTTCGAGGCCACTCTCGCTCATGTCAAAAAGGCCGTAGGTCTTATCATTCCTTGCCAATTTTATCATGCCTTTCGCAGGACCTTATCATCCACATCCGAGACATCTCGCACCCAGATTGGAGAGCGCAGTCCGAAGACGTCGAAAGGACACTCAAATCTATTGGAGTCGAGAATCTCGAAGAACAAGTCATAACTATTGACAATAAGGTGATGAGAAATTCGTTCTTTTCGATAAAACGATCAACTTTAGATCGATAGACCTGAAGCAGACCCAGAGGCAGAGGGAGACATGCAGATTTCGTGCACTACAGGAGAGGGCATGGAGGAGCTCATTGGGGAAATTGATAAGGCTAGAAATTATCTGATAATTTGGTAAATGAAGACTTGTTAAGGAAGTCCAAATAGTCACTGGCTCTCGACCCATC
>LIAE01009215.1:112868-129858 GCA_002287525.1 Diploscapter pachys | reverse complement strand
GCCAATATTTGGTTATTTCGTTTTCGGACGCATCCTCTCTGTCTGCGATCTCTTCAGTCCCACTCACTGTTCCCACGTTAAAAAGATAGAGAAATGCTTCTCATAAACTCATTATGGAAATTTGATTGCTAACTAGAGGAGGATGAGACACTCGCCTGCATTCAGAGAGGCTATGAGATATCCGATCTGAATAGGGGCATGGCCCCGGGATATCACAATCCTTTCCTTATCACTTATCATTATCATGCATTAAATTTGGCACTGCTCTAATTCATACCATAATCAATCATCTAAGTTTTGCGTTACAGTTTCAGGACGGTTCCTTCAAAATCAAGGATCTCAACAGCGCTCTGCACGAATTCACGTCCTACTACACAGGCCCCATCGACACTGTCTCTGCCGTCTCCGCCTCACTTAGGCCTCTCGCCGACACTTCTCCCGGTAATTAATCGTTTACAGCGTTTTTTCTTATCTTAACCAAATTACCTATTATCTCATTCATCAATTAGGTTTTTGCTAATCGAATTGATTATCGTTTTCCGCGAGTCGCGAAGAGAAGGAATAATTTTGTTAGAGACTAAAATTGCATCAGAGCCAAGTGAATGGCAGTGGAAAGGAGCGATGCGCGCGCATAGATTTGATAAATTATGCTAAATGAATTCAGCAGCGACCATATAAGGCGAGAAGGGTAGTCTTCACTCACTCGATCAGTCTTGTGAAGACCTACATCTTATTATTATACTTGAATTTCATACCTTAGATATAATTACTGTAATTCATTTGGTTTCAAGACCCACAAAATTGAATATGTTCGATTTGCTTTATTTTCTTCATAATGTTTAGCGAAGTGAAGGCTTTGCTGCTCTATATCCGATTTGTCATATTCGATTTGGCGCTGGGTAAATTCGATATAAAATGTGTGAGAATCGAGAGAAGCAGCTGAGGAAATTTTTCCCGTCATTCAGGCAGTCAGGCAGCCTGTTGGCAGTTACTTCTTGAAGACGATGGCGCACTTTCCGAGTATAGTCATTGCACACCATTTCGAATATGACATCTGTTTTGTTGCATTGAGAATTGGCGCCTCGATTTTTCCTTCCAAGAAGATAATCTCCTTTAATCTGTCTCTCGGCGCTCTCTTCACCCATCTGTCTGAACATTTGCACTTGTTACAGTCGCATTTCATCATCAAGCGAATTTAGATGGAGCGTTCAAGAAAATCAAGTCTGAAGGCGTGCCGAATGCAGGCGTATTCGCGTCCTCTCTGTCGGGAGTGCCTCCCACTCCAGCCAGGTACATGAAAGCTTCCTTCCTTCTAAGGGAAGAAGATGACGTTAAAGTTGCAGAAGGCGTCACAGGACCACGTTCACTCAGGAACAGTTAGCAGAGCTGGATGCTGCTTTCCAAAAGAGCCACTACCCAGACATCTATGTTCGAGAGGAATTGGCCAGAATCACCAAACTGAACGAAGCCCGCATTCAGGTATTCATTTCCACTTGCAATTGTGCAATCAAGATCAACCCATCGTAATCCCATAATTATGCCTTTGTGTAGGCGATCGACTTGTTCTGACTTAAACCTAGGTAAATATAGCCCGAGACAGGGAGGGGATTACTGTAACTCGCAATTTCTTCTTTCAGCTAATCCAATCAAGTCTATTTTCTTGACACCTGGCCTTAGACAGATATCGTTTGCGTCATAGCGACAAACGGGTGGAAATTTCTGAGTAAAAGAAAAATAATTTTTGATAACTCAGACTGTCACTAATTTGCTCGTCAATTTGTCCTGAAGGAGTTTAATCTCCATTCATCCCCAAGCTGATCCTCTTAATAGTCCTTCTATAGAGCTATAGAGTTGTTGAGAAGTCAAGAAGAGAGCACAATGGTCCTCTTCCATAGATGGACTCAGCCAGAATAAGAATGAACACTGCACCATGTGCGCTAATTTCTGCATCCCCAGCCTGTTTACCAATGCTTAATTGGGGGTGTCAGGACTCCCCTCTTTCCCCCTTCTTCAATATAAGAACTGTCTTCTAAACAAGTCTAGAAAATAGAAGATTCGCCAAAATCAATACATTTTTACTTAGAGTTACAGTATACCCATCTGAGAATAACCGACTCCACTCATATCTTACTGCTTCTGCCTCTTTTCCAATGCTATTTCTCTTTCTTCGTCAATTGAATTATGCTTTTCCCTCAGAAGCCGCACCCCGCATCGATAAATGTGAAGAAGGAGGAAAAATATAAGAAAATCCTGCATTTTCAGGTGTGGTTCCAAAATCGTCGAGCTAAACATCGGAAGCAGGAGAAACAATTGAATAAAGTATCATTTTCGTATGAAGATCAGCTATTACATTGAAAGCTTCAGGCCATAAACACCCATCCGACAATTTTCGCAAACTCTCCCACAGGCCTGATGCGACAAGGCATGTATTCAACTTCTCTGACGAATAGAGATGCTACATTTTGGTATAACTTATGACTCTAACAAATGGATGTACGAACTCCTCAGGTACCCTCCATATCCGAGACAAATGCCCTATCCGCAGGCATCGACCTATGCAGCAGCAAATTCGTTCACAAACCCAATCACTAACTTCTCCTCGTCCATTCCTTTCTCTTCAGACGATGACTTCTATCAGAAATCCCTGACATTGCAGGCAGAAAAGCTTCGATCTTCACTCGAATCTTTATTCCTCAATTTCAGATGTGCCAATCCGCGGCGTCAAAACCGATCTCGAATCTGAACGCATCTTCACTTAGCACCAATCCACTCAACAGCTACCAGCAGCAACAACAAAATCAAACGCAATAATTCAACTCTTCTATGTTTTTTCCACACATTCCATTGAATGATCTCATGTATCGTGCAATTTTTCTTGCCAAAATAACTTATTCCAGTCTAAAATTGATGTAAATGTTCTAGGTTTGCTCAGTTGTCGAATAAATTTTTTATAAAGTACAAAAGTAATGATTTCAGACAATATCGAAGTCTTCCGAGCAATTCCGATCTCAAGAAAAGATATTCTGATGCCAGATTACCCTAAATAGTTCCTTACCAGATAAATTTACTTTATGGGATTTTCAAAAAGTGAAGACAAGAGAAGCGAAGAATAAGATAGTGCGGAAAGGGGAGAAACTGAGAACGAGAGAACGACGAAATAGTGCAGGCGAAAATAAATTGGGTGCATACAAGTGGAAATAGTGTTGGCTACAGTGAGAGTTTAGAGTCTTCCGCCTATTATACAAAACCAACGGGTAAACACAGGGCACGTTTTATTCCTGGCCTTGAATCAATATGGGCGGTTTGACTTTGACATTCGATAATTGCGCTAATTATCTTGGTTATCTCTTCAGTTAACTGCTCCAGATAATTGCCCCCATAATTGCCCTCCTAATTAATTCGTTTTTCGCTTGTTTTGCATCGTTTTCTTCGCGATTTTTGGTTTAAACTTTTGAACTTGATTTTGTCTATTGAAATTTTGAATTATTTAACCTTTTTCAGGTAAAATGGTGGTTGCGAAAGTGTTGAACGCAGCCAAATGGACTGTGGAAACAGTGAAGGGCGCGGGCATCGTGCTCACCTCCTCGCATGCCCCCGTCCCGTCCACCGACCTCCATCCCAGGATGATGGCCAGACCTTGGACTTTCCCCGAATATGTCAGCTTTCATATTTTATTATTATTATTTTAAATTAGAAAAAAGAAGCAAAAGCGCTTTTAAAATAAAAGGCATAAAATATAGACCTCTTCTATAATCGACTAGCTGACCACTACCATTACTAAAAATGCACCAGTTATTACTCTTTTCTCTACACTCTATAACTCTAAATTTGGTGAATTGTGGTACTGATGACGGTGGTCAACCGGTAAATTATAGAAGGAGCCAAAAATATGTCTTGGGTGAAGGGAAAGCCTAGAATTTTTGAAGGTATTTGCCAATTTTGTTCCTCTTGCAGATCCGAATGTGGTCGTGGCGCCACTGCTGGAAGTACCTGCCTATTTTCCGCTTCTACATCTACTCCGCGGTCATCTTCATCGGCGTTTTCAAATTCGTCGTGCCCAGTATGCTGATTATTCGAATTTTTCGATCATTCTTCTTCAATTCATGGAAAATTTCATGTTTCTGATAAATTTTCTTTGCAGTCAAGCCTCGCCACATGATTCAGTACCACAAGGGCAAGGAGGATGCTCATCATCACGAGGTAGATTTCTAAATTATTAATTTTCTCAAATAAAATTCAAGGTTTTGTAAATTACATCTCAATAAGACATAGGAAATAGAGACAACGGCCACTGCGCACCAAAATAATAACTTTATTGAAGAAACCATATATCCGGGTCCTATACTTGATTCTTTCACAAGCTTGAGACATTTCAAGCATCATGCAATTGTTTGTATCAAACCACCTCCAATGTGAGATGACTATGCAAGTTAAAATTGCCTTCCATGATATGATAGAGGAGAGGAATAGAATAGAGGTAGGTAAGGGTGAGATAGGAAAGTATGGGCAAGTACAAGTTAAAGGAATGTATGAAATTGGTCATTGATGTCTCGAATATGTTGAGCATTTTCTACCTTCATTGACATACGTGAATAACCTTGCTAGCCCTAGCTTGATGATGGAAATTTTTCCAATTACTTTTGACATAATTTTGCTCACTTTGTTATGGTTTTTTTCCATATAAAATTAGATTTTCAAGCAAATCTGTCTAGAAAAACTCTAATTTAACAATGTTGTGCGCAATGATATACTAAAAATAACTTGGGTACGCAGTGGCATACACCCGAAAATAGTGTAGGCAGAGTATAACAAAAAATGGTTATCATTTTTCCCTAATGCTATTTCTGTTGTTTTTTTCTTTTTAATTTCCAAATCGTCAAAACTCTTCTTTTTCAAGGGCTAATTGCAAATTAAAAAAAGCCGAAATTCATAGTTAGAGATAGGGAAAAGTGAGAGCAGAACTAGGCAGGGCTTAAGCCAGATCGCCCGTGCGTATCCCTCCCGTAAAATGCCTCATTTAGGCTGATAGTCTGCCTAGGTTTGAGTGAGAGTAGGAAGAAACAATGTAGGAAATAGCATTTTTTTGACATTTTCAAGTTTCACGCTTCAAAAACAACTAGTCAATTTTGCAGGTGGAGCACATGTACGGAACTCGTCAGAATCGACAGGACGCGGAGTACTTCAAGAAGTACAATCCGCTCAAGAAGGAGGGCGAGGCTGAGGTCGGACATCACTAAATCAGACAGACCAGACAGTTGAGCCGCTCATCTTTCGACACTGCAAATCTCGTTAGGGCTCTATTTTTGATTTTATAATTAGTAAGAATTCTTTTGAATAGACGAGTCGACTTATGAAATAAAAGATTTTTAAAATTGATCACCTTTTTGCAGACGAATTACATGTCCTTGATATGAAATACACGCGCATACCCAAAAATGGGGAGGTGCGGTGAGATAAGATTTATGCGTGAATCTGAATCTGCATGAAGAAATGAATGAATATCTCCTCGTTTATCCCCCAATACAACATTCCTCTCCCATCTCCATTGCATAATTCAATGATGCAAAGAGATGACCGCTTTCACCTGTCCGATTTACTATCTCCTTTGTACATCTCATATTTTATTATTTATTCTTTCAGAAGTATGCATGTTTCTTCTCAAATTTTGCTAATTTTAACTTGTCTGTGCATAGGCCTCATCTCAGCTTACAATGTACCGCCAAATGGAGCCAGAAGGAGTGTCTCTGAGGTCAATATTTAACGGAGATCAGCTTAATTTAATTGAAATTCAGCTGGATAACATGATTAGGCAGTGCTTTCAAACTCTGTGCAAGGACTGGATGGTCGAATGCCACTGGTTCTGTGACTCCATCAAAGGGCCTGTAAGACTTGTCTTCATTAGTCGGGTTTCCCAAATATTATTTATCAGAGCTTCCTCCGTCGTTGCAAGGATTGCCTTTCGTGGAGAGGCGAAAACTGCATGGAATGTTTCGAATTATGATCATCTTCTTTCATTATTTATGACTCATTTGTTCGTCTCCAAAAATTCCTCGAAATTTCTCGTCTTTTCACCTTGTTGGTAAATGCCTCGGAAAAGGGCTTTTGTTCTGGTTTGCTGTGTCGAATTGCCCGTTGCGATTTGTCATCTCATAAGCATCTTAAATTAATCAATAAACGTCTATTTTAATTGAATTGTTGAATGTAGAATTGATGTCCTCTGACCTGCCCATCATTGATCTAAATCACGTTCAACAGGTTTGCATTACTTCGTTTCGTTATATCTAGGGATGCGCACAGATATCGAAAGTCGTACCTGTACCTGTATTAGGTCCTAAATTTTCGCATCTGTATCTTACCTTACCGATGGCTATGGGTATTCTCGGTCATATCTTAACTTTCCCCTTTTCTTTAACCTTTCACTCATTACCTATTGTTTTACTCGAATTCTAATTTATGCAAATGTATTCAGCGCCCTGCCACAAAGCCGCTCCACTCCAACCCTTTCTTCCGTAAGGAGTTAGAAGTGAGAAGTCCAGCTTTACTTTCAGTCTAGCTTCACAATTTGACTAGTTTAGGCAAGATTGGCTCATCAACGCACTCTGGTCGAGGAGTCAGAGCTGCATCAGCCCAAAGTGCTGCAGCGAAAAACCAGCGGAGACGGTCAAACCTTTTGTGTTTATTATAAGAAGCCGCATAATTACATCGGACGGCCATCTGCTCCAATTCCGAATTATCAGAAAATGGAGGTATTTTTTCAAGTTTTTTTTTCCAATATAAATCATGTATACCTTTAAAAATTTATTCAATAGTGCAATGGCTAAAGCTAGGGAATGGTAGGGTCTATTTTTATCTCAAAATAACAAATATCTCTAGTAGATCACTTTCTGACTGACATAAATATACCTAGCCCTATCACAACTTGAATGGTTTACTTTGTTTAAAAAAGCAATTTTTATTTGAAAAATTTGCTTCACTATAGTCTTGAATTGAAGGATCAAATTTGCCGGGCGAAGTTGCCTTCTGACTACGAGATCGACAAGATTGTTCACGAGAAGAGAACGACCACTGTGACCGAGCAGAAAGAAACGATACATGTGAAGAAGGTCGCCAACAGGGACGGGCGGGAATTTACATAGAATCCCGAATCATTTTTCTTAGAAAAATAATATAAGTTCCCAGAATCCTCCCATTATGCAATATATTGCCACTTTGCTACTTTTGCGATTCAAAATGATAAAATACTCTATCATTTTGTGTTAGCAAGAATATTTAGAAATCTAGAAAATCTCAATCACCTTGCTTAGCAAACCCATTATCAAAATATATATATCACATTTTCCCGCCGCCCCTGGGTTAGTCGAGAAAATTCTTAATGCTGAGCAATTTTCAGAAGAACAACCCAAATCACAACGCGCTACAGGCTCCGCCTACTGATCCGAAAGATCTGTATGTAATTGGGATATTAAATGCTACAAGAACAATATACAATTCAGGCCAGATCCAATTGACAGACCATATGTAAGGGCTGCTGACAGAAATAAAGGCCCTCCTCATGGACAGTATCAAGCTAATAAGTAAATATCAAATCTGCGCTTTTGATTTGATAGCTTAAATTTCAGTATCACTACGGGCCCATTGAGAAATCCGTACCACCCTCCCAATGCACCTGTTCCTCCCAAACCTATTCCTTATAATGTAAGATTTAGGCGAAATATTAGTAAAGGGGCGGGTCTTATTCCAAGTACAAATTGGGGAGTTATTGTTTGAAGAGCGTACATGCGATTGACGAACTTGCAGACACTTGTAGGCAAAGCTAATGGACAGCCAGCTGATAAAAGTTAGAAGGAATCAGATCAGATATGATCACAAAGGTGATGAGCTAAATGATTTTCATGCAAAAGTGATAGCATTCAGGGCTCGAACAAGCATTAGACTTCCTCGTCCTATCTGCATCTAGACCTGATTAATCTTTTTCTTCAAATGATAATGTAGTTTTTTTGTAATTGACTATTTATTGCAATTGAATAAAATACCTTATTTGGACACGTTTCTGTTCGCTTTTTCGAGATCACCGAAAGAATCTTTCGCCTTCGATCGATATTCTAATGTAATGTGGCTGCCCGCCTTCTGCACTTTCTGCAATCGATCCAATTTCCACTGCGGGCGCATCAGCAAATGAATTGCTCTGAAATTTCGTTATCATTCTATTAGCGATTTTTATCATATCTCACTGATAACTTAGAAACCTCATGAAATCATAGCATGAGACAATGAGACATAACAAAATGATGCGGGAAATATCTTACTTTACTATTCCCTACCCCTATTTTGCTTATAACCTCGTATCATGATGTAAACAAACTTTACATCTAGCCTTATCAGATTTTATCAAATCTTACATTTGCCCTATGACAACAAGCACCACCAAAATGCCAGCCACGAAGAATGGAAACCCAGCCCAGAAAGATAGCGAGTAATTGAAGAGATTGTTGAATATGAAGGCAGATATCGGGGGACAGAAGCCCATGATTATTGATAACACTGAAAATGATACTTACAAAACATAAGGTACGATAACTAAACCTGTCAGCAGTCTGGCAGTCTCATCCTGTTTGACCATTCGCGGTAGAAATGATCGATAGGCAGGACTTATTGCTCCAACCAACAAATACAGTAGTACAGCTGAAATTGTGATAGTCTGCATTATTCAATACACTGGATCACCAAAAAAATTTTTTAAAATGCATAACATTCGATATGCTTCTTCAAACTCAATTTATCATAAATCTGGCAACATAAAACTTGCTAAATTATTGCTATTCTATACCATGCTCAAATGTGAAAGATTTCTGGAAGATTATTTTGCAGAAATCGTATTAACGCATCATATCAAAGGTTACGCATTGTTTCAAAATTTATGTGGCACATAAATAAATTAGTCATACTTGCGAAAATCTCAGCAGTCGAATGGGCAAAAGCAATGACAAAAAAGGAAACTGCAGACGCAGCCAAGCCGGAAATGATCATTAGATTGTCCTTGCCGAGCCAGTCCACGAACGATAGCAAAAATGGACCTGAAAATATATTATTTACTGGAAAAAGCCTGTGGCCTTCATACACAAAACCATCCCAATTGTGGTCAAAATACTCTCCGCCAAATGGAAATTACTGTAGAGTCGATCAGACCAGCTGAATGGAGGTCTTTTCACGTAAAGAAGTATCAAATGTGAATCTGAATATTTGGAAATCATTGCTTAACAGAAACACTAAATTTACCGAAAGCTAGATATTCAAAGAACACGAAGATCAGCGATAAAAGAATGCAACATCTCGTGTATCCTGGCCTCTTAACTTTTAGCACCTGAATTAGTTTTAAAATATGCTAACGATTGAAAATAAATGATTACTTCTGCCAAAGAGGCCAAATATTGTGTAGACTTTCTGAGGAACAATGTGAAAAATCCATCTGCTTTCCCCTCTTCTCTAAGACCTTCATTCTTCTCACGAAAATCTATAAGTTTTCTCTATAAATCAGACGAAAATTTCAAGTTTTCCTTACCTTCAATAGATCTAGATTTATTGCCCTTCACCTTATTTGGAAAATGTGTTTCTCTAACGAAGAATATTGCATAGACTAAAGCGGCTGCAGAAAATATAACTCCTGAATCAGACAAATTACAAAATGCCATTTTTAGATAAAAACTAGCCTATAAGTGAAGACTGAATGTAGCTTTGCTGATGTCGATATGCATCATATCCTTTGCCAACTGACAGAAATGAAAAGACGAGCATTGCCAAAATTGCACCGAATGATTGAAGAAATGAAGCTATGCCCACTCGCATTGGTACAGATGAAGTTCCCTATTTTAGAAGGAAAAACTATCGTAAGGACTAAAGTACAAGGCCCCTAAAATAGAAGTCCCGCTATAATGCATTTCTGCACCCCAAATAACTAAATCTGCCCATTTATCAACTCACAATCATCTCTCGAAACGATTCTATGCATTCTTCAGAGTGACGAACACGTATGCTTTTGAACCTAACTCTCTACTATCATTGGGTGACAAGATATGACTGCTTAAACGTCGATTTTTGTCGAAGATTAGGATATCAAAATGTCGAAGTTCATTGACTTCTACTTTAGGTTCTATAGTAAATTTGGAAAATTATTCAAACCGGCTGTAACTTCGCTCTGCAATCATCTGTAACCATTGCTAATGTCATTATGAACAATGACATAACTCCGCCTGTCATTCCTGAATTTAATTACTGATAATCAGAGTAATTAACCAGAACTAACTGACCAATTAGCACTTCAGAAGCGAAGTACCAAATATAGATATTCATAGACTCGAATGTAGCAGTCGCCATGAAATGCATCATGTTGAATAGGAAAAAGCTAGCTAAAACAAAGAGCAATGGATATTTCCTGCCTGAATTTAACAAATCGTTGAAATACCATAATTTTTAACAGTTACCGTGTCTGTCCGACCAAGAACCGATAATCGGAGCGGTAATTAATGAAGGAACTGATCCAACTGTCTTAATTATCATGATATCTTTCCGATTGTCAAATTTTAATTACCTGGATCCAAATCTTCGTGAATGCAATGTCTTTCTCAACAATGTCCAAAAAACTTCCATTAGAGTGCGACAAACGAAGACATATTTCCGAGGCATCCATGTTATGGAATTCCACATCCTATAATTACTTCGAAAAATGAATAAATTGATTATTTTGCCACTCGATTATGACTTACAACAACATGTTCTTGCTCTGGGTCTGTGGCCAATTCAACGCATCTCGCCCAAAGAGTAAATAATGGATGATAAGCACGATAGAACCCGACAGATATTGCTGTAAGGAATATGACTGGTTCACAATTTATCGTATTCCTAAGAAGTTAAATTAAAAGGATACAGATGTGAAATTTACCATCGAAATTGATTTATCGTGGCAAAAAGTTTCTTTAATCGCTTCATACTTGGACAATTTATTGTTGATTAAATATTGAAGACATAGTCACTCTGAAATACAGAAATATATGAACGGAATTTCGAAAGCTTGAAGAACAGAAGATGTGACCGGCCCTCGACCTAACGAATTATGCAAATATTCGAGTGACCCTGTAGTACACTTGGTTTCTGCGAGAAACATATGCACTGTAGATAAATTGCATCATACATCATTCTACACGAACAGCATAAACTATTTTGAATATTGTAATGGTGCAAAAAAGTGCGAAGTATTTTCATACAAACTGGTCTAGTCAGCCAACCAACATCTATACTATTTGTCATGCATCTCATTAAAGTACGCATCCGTCTGTTTTTATTTTCGAAGTTCATTTCATAGAGAAGGGAAGATTATCTGTACACAAACCATGAAATGAAGTGCTCTGTCTAAATAAATCTACTCCGCGTGTTGCCCATCAAGATTAATGCATCTAGAGATTTGACACAAAAACTGTTTAGTCTCTGTTACAGACAAATCAATTAATCGAATCAAGTTTACAGTATGATGAATGAATGAAAGAGAGAAAGAATATTTGAGCCATTATTAAGTGATTGAATCGAATGAGAGAGAGGTGGGGGAGGCGAGTTACTGAACTTAGGGATTTCTTTGGATAAATCAATCAAATCCGATTACCGAAATTTTTCAAAGTCCCACACGATGCGTGACAACGTTCATTCATTCACAAAATTGACGATTTTTGCACTATTATAACTACAGTAACCAAGAGATATTATATGTCAATGATCAATAATAACCTGAGACGAAGTAAATGGTGCACAAATTCGAATATGCAAAATGTGTATTGCGTATTTACAAATAGTCGCCTACCTCATTCCTTGAATGTGATTTAGTAGCGTAAAGTCTGCTGCAAACTACGCGCTATTTATTTCGTCTCAAGTAGTCGGTCATTGGCAATAAATTTGTTAATAAAATCCTGACTAAATCAATAAAGAATAAATTTGAAGAAGATAATTGTTTGGAGCGGTATATAACTGGAATATTGACTGTTATCGAAAATTGACAGTTCAATTTGATGGCAGGGAATAGGGATTTCTCGATTGGAAACAAGAATGAGAAGAGACAATTCGACAATAGGAAAATTGATCCGGTGATCCGAGGGATAATCGGTCCAATTCGCTAGAAAAGGCAGCCCAACTCAATCGAACAGGGCAGAAAATTGGCACACATTCTATTAGACCTGAAATTAAAACTTTTGCCTGTTCTCTACAGATGAGGAAAAAACGAAGTTCAGATTTCTGAGATTTTCTATCCGAAATAATCAAATACGATGTAACTAAGACATTCGTGAAGAAAAATAGAGTAAAAATAATTTTTGATCGAAAGATGCCACCGAAATCAACCAGGAAAATGAACACGATTCCGTGATATACAAATCCCGTGAGCGCCTGCGAACGCGCATTTCTTGACAAGATTTTCTAATGAATAGCCATTTCTCTAAGGGTGGTTCATTGATTCTGATAGCGATCTTTGTGAACACCAACTTTGAATGAAACTTGCTTCCTATTTTTGGTGTTTCAAGCAGGACCGTCCAGAAATTGTTTTTTTTGTTTCTGTCGATTTTTGATCATTTTCTGTTTTCCGAAATTCAGAAAACCCATTTCTGGACGACCCGATTTCAATTACCACTTTTTGAATAAAAGCGAACAATGCAAGGGGACTGCATTTTCGGTCTCTAGCCATAATAAAAAATTACGAGAGTTTCATATTTTTGGTAATATGGAATGAGTTTTAATTTATATCCAGAACGATCATGGCTTTGGACAATAAAGAATACTAGAGTTGAGGTAAAAAACCTTTTGTAAAAGAAAGTTTCGAAGAAGAAAATTGCTTTCAAGGTGTTCACTAGGTCAAAAGTTTTATATGCCCTGTCCGAAATCATCACGTATATAGTATTTTCATCATTCTAGATATAATGAACCGTGTCGGAACTCCGGATGAGATTCAGAATTGTGTGACGTCGACACATCGAATCAAATATTCTATTTAAAACTCATTTTCATTTATGATTTTTAGGAAAAATGGTTGTTATTTTTTCTACTTTATCATATTTGAATTTATCGAACAAATCTTTGTGATAAAAATTTATTTTTCTCTAGTAAAATCCTCATAGAAGATGAGGAAATTTAAAAGAATAAACAGTACTCGTTTTGATGAGGTTTGTAAATTGTATTTTAAAGAACCAAGATGAAATATTCAGCATAACAATGGATAAATTTAGAGGCACAGGTGAAAAATGATAACATTGACCGGCAATGATGCAAACGATGCAATTGTCCTTTCAGAAAAGGAACTCCGATACTTCATATAACAATGAGAATAAATAACCGTATAATAATAAATATGCACTTGTGCATTTCGTGTCTAAACGAAAATTATCTTGCACGTATCCCGTCGTACATTGTATGATTGTGTGATGTGAAGTAGAGAAGTAGTGACTATCAGATTCAGCTAACTCCAAAGGAAACTAGATTTGATCGAACAATGAAGAGAGCGTTTATGAAGGAACTGCCAATGCAATTGCTGGTGCCCTCTCGCCTTGAGCGATCTTCTTCGGCATATCTTAAAGTTGAAAATTAAAATTATGCTAATTTCTTTCCCATTCCTACCTTTTCCATTGTTATGCTCCTCTCGACCTCCCAAAACAGTATCGAAAACGTAGAGCACGAAAATGAGGACCCTCAGGACTCTCTCGAACATTGTGAAGCGAATTGGGTGAGTTGAGTGATTTGCTGAAATATCGTACGATTTTCGGTGCAGAAGAACTAAATGGAAAGGGACGAAACAAAGGATCTTTCGATCTAAGAAAGAGAGGGCGTCTTTTAAATGTTATGGTGAGAGATTGGGCAGAGAAACAGAAAATTGATAGCTAGAGAGCGAGAGAATAAATAGAGTGCAGAGAAGCAGAGGGCGGGATCAAACACACTGAAGGACGCAGTGTCTTGCACGTGAACCTCACACAACACACATTTCCACACAACCGCAGAACGCTAATCGCAAAATATTTTTCAAAAATCCCCGCATATGTGCCTCATGTCAAAATACGGCATCCTAGACCAGGAAATTTAATTTGGAAAAATTTAAAGAAGAATGCAATTTTCTAACTTATCATAAGACTGATGAAAATCAAGCTTTATACTCAGAGCCTATTGAAAATAAACAATAATCTTCAAAATTCTTGTGATTCCTGTTATTATATTCGACAATTTCATCATGTGATGTTCGTGCATTTCCCACCAATCCCGAAACATATCTGCTTTTCTGCATGAGTCAGTTGCCGTTGAATTGTGCTAGTCTATTTTTACTTTGCAAGTCAATTTTTAGCAGCCACGTGCCTTGTGCATTTCTGCCTTCTGTCTTCTGTCTTTGTGTCACGAGTTCTGAAACATTCTTGCAAACCATTTAGCAGCGATTTCAAAGGGATTACAATTTCCAAATTGAATATCCCAGATAAATATTTTATTGAAAAAGTATTCTAGATCTTTTTTAGTAAATATTTTATTTATCTCGGGAAACTTTTGCAATATCATAACGCATTTTGTTATTTGTTTCAATTTCAAAAATAGAATGGGCTATTTTTTCGGGATACTTCTCATTTTCCGTTTCCCATTTGCTGCTGGGCTTTTCAGTTTTATTTGATGCGCCATTTGTTAGGGAAAAGCCGGCCTTCGCAGACAGGAAAGACTCTGCTCACTTCATGTGAAAGGAGCATTCAGAGAACGTGCACAGATCCAACATTTGCAGTGCTGAATCAAACATTTCTCTTTTCCACACAAGGAAGACCCCTCTATAACTGATAAGACATGTTTTTCATCAAGTAGCAGAATTTCAAGAGTTGCCATTTGATGGACACACTTTGAGAAAGGATTTCTTTGAAACAATTCATTGTCAGGTGCAGAGAAATGACTTTCTCTTCAAATTAACATTAACATTCAGCATCGGGCATTTTAAACATGACGAAATAATTTTTGGTTTAATGCAAGAAGAAGTAGTATAGAAAAGTGTAAAAAGACGCAATATAAGAAGGAAAAGAAAATACAGTTTCATAAGGATGATGAAATATGATATCGATTGGGATAAGCTTCGTCTAAATATGCGTGTGAAGAGGGATTTCCTGAATTCCTTCGAAGTTTCAAGTTCAACAGAGTCTGAGATTGACGGATCTTTGCAATTTACCCATCTCCTCTGTCTGCTTGTCCATAGTTTTGCGTCAGTCAGACCATTTTCTCAATTTTCATCTCTTTTCTCCTTCTCTTCCATGCCATAATCTGAACGCACAAACGCGAAGAGAAAAACCCCACTCAGTTGCTGATAAAAATAATTCTCACTGCTCGCACAAGGCGGCAGAAAGAAAATAAAGAAAAAGGTTCTGCGAGATTGAAAATCAGCCGTTAAATCACTAAGTCATGGACAGATGGTCGATATAATTTGAAAATATCTTTCAAAAGTAAAACAATTCTGCGTCTCTACAATGCTATGTAGATAAAGATAGAGATAGAGACAATAGTCTGTCATTCGTCTCAAAATTTCATCTGACATCAATTTCGCTGACAATTGACAAAGACAATTGTAGGAGATAATGACCACGTGGCTGTGGCCCTCGTTTGCAAGGTCGAATCGCCATTTTCCGCTCCCAAATCCGGTTTTCCTCTGTCAATCGACGATAGGGTGCATTTTGAAACTGAGAAACTTAAAAATCGCATCTTTCATTTTTTACATGGAATTCGCGCTCTCCTCAAAACGATAAGACTTGTGCTGCAAACAATGAAAAACGAACAATTCTGTCTGTGGAAATTCAGTTTCAGACATCAACAACCAATAGAATAGCTAAAATTGGACACTTTCTTCAGAAAATTGCATGCCAATTGCACAGGATCTATTGTCACATTATTCAGCTTTTCAGCTTATGAATCTTTTATCAATTTTATCACCAAACTCACATGGGTCGTAAGCCTGTTTTCCTTCTTCATTTAAAATTGACATTTCCTTTTCTGTGCATCAAATCAAATGTGTTTTGCAAGTGAAATTCACTTTTTCATCATTAAAACAAATTAAAGAGGACCATTGATAAGGATGCGAAATGATAAGAGATCTAAGGTTAACAGAGTTGAAGCTAACAGCTGACAAGACTAATTGACTGCTAATATCAGTGACCAAAAGGCTTCTGAAAATAAATTGTAGAAAGATACCCATAGTTATTTCGGCATGCAATAATCAGGCTTGTTGGATTCGATCCGCTTCTCGACGGATCGTATTGAAGTTTTTTGGATTGCATAATCGGATCGGATCGCAAATTCTTCGATCCGCCAATAAGTCTGGCAATAACACCATTTTAACAAGAATTAAAACGCTTCTAGTATTCGACCTCAAATTCGTATTAAGGAGGGTCGACTTGCCATATAAGAATTTTCCCCGAACTTTTTATGTTAGAGTTATGAATTTTAGTCTCACTTTGAAGCGATCTCAAAGTTATTTTGATCTAGAAGCAGGTCTAGAGAGCACTTTCGTATGACGAAAAAATACGAGAGTAGGTTGCAGAAGATTTCTGACGATCGCCCTTCGTAAGAGTGTTTTCGATCCAAAAAGACTAGTTACTTCTGTCGGTTATCTTTTATACATGGTGGGCACATATTTGTATATCAGGTGGAATATCCAATCAAGTGATTTGTGGTGGTTACATATATCTGCAAGATCATTAAATAATCTTCTTATCATGTATTCAACAGTAATATTTTGCTGAATTCATCCAAAATTAGTGTTATGAATATTTTAAAAGTATATTCTGTGTTAAACCAAATATCGAAGAAAAAAAAACAAATTCTAATAACTCGGTTGTTATCAGACTATGTATCATCAATGCGAATGAACGTTACGGACAATCTCCTATCTTCCAAATAACTCATTTTGAAAATTCAACAGGTTTTCAGCAGCAACAGAAACGATATCATAACGTTT